>JAFMSR010002052.1:0-24918 GCA_022818135.1 Saxidomus purpurata | reverse complement strand
GTTAAATCAAGTTCGGGTTGTTTTCAAAGAAACTAACGTGTTATAATCGAAATAATAATTGTTCCCTATATTTTATCGTTGAATAAAATACAGCCAGTCATTTGATGCAAAAATTAAATTATTTTACCACTCGTGATTTAATTACTACGCATCAAGATTCCTGGGTAGATTTATTCAACGATAAAAACCTGAAAGGGTTATTATTTCTTAATTAATAGACTCGATTCAATATTGTTGCTTATATGTGACGTATTTATTAGGGGGCGAGAAACGCGACGTCAATTTTACGGAAGAAATTTCAGTTGCCGTCCGCCATCTTGTTTTGAAAAGACGCAAGACTTTTACAACGGATGCAGGTTTGTACTTTGAAATGTGGATAAATCAACTTGATGTACGTTCCTAAAAATGTTTTCTCTTTCTTATGACTACATGCAAAACATAATTCCTTTTCTTTACCAACACTTGACTGATATGCGTACCAGTAACTTTCGTAACCAGAACTGGTATTGCGTGCCCTTAAAGATTCGAACCATTTTAAAAATGAAACTCTTTTACATCTACTTGAAAATGAGGCAATTTATTATTTCATTTTAAGACCATGGTTAATTCAATTGTAAAAAAATATCAAATTTCCACATATAAACCTCCTAAAAACGATGTTTGCAAACAAATAAAATAGTCCGTACAGTTAATCGCTAAGACCCGCCCCCCTTGCCAACGTTCAGTATCATTCCTTGCCAACGTGCAGTACCGTAAAATACTGAACGAACTCTCTAAGGCAAAGTGAACGGGGCAATATGAAAGTATATAATAAATATAATTATTGCATGGCTTTATCTAAAAGATGGGAGTTATATTTAACCTTAAACGTTGTAAGCTTCTTTGCACTTCTTATATTATTTGGTATTTCATTCCAAGTTTTCATGCTATAATAAGACAAGGAATCTTTTAAATAATTGGTTCTTGGTTGTGTATTCACAAATAAATCATTTTTTAAGCAGATCGAAGTGTGTAATGTTCATATTATTTGAAAATGTTAGTAGTTCTATCATATTAAGATCTGTTTTCACTGTCATACAAATTTTTCACTAAATTATTTAAACAAATGAATCTCAACAGCACCAAAATATAGATAAATCATTAAAGTGTTCAGTGGTACTTTGATCAACGTGTTCTCAATTAATAGAATGGCTATGTTTTTCAAACCAAATAGACCTTAATACCAAGGTGTTTTATATCTGATGAAACTGTTATATACTTGATGAATAATACCGAAGATTTGAAGGTTTTCATTACAAAACATTCTCAAAAATCATTATTGAAACAAAACCCTCATTGGGGGGGTTTTTTTTTTTTTTTTTTTTATTTTTAATTTTTTTTTTTTTTTTTTTTTTTTTAGGTTTTTGGTTTATTAAAAATAAAGGGAGATATGGGAATTTACTTCATCCTCGGTCAATATCATTTTTAACAGGTCCGCAGAACTATGTATTGACCTAAAAATTAGTCTATAATTGTATAATATACGACAGAGATAGAATATGAGATCAGTGAAAGCTCCATTTTTCTTTCTTTAAATTTCTGACTCATGTAAATTACTAAATAATTATATAGAGAGAATAGGATTTTTCCATATTCAAATTCTATTGCAAGAATCAAGAATATATTAAATTCTCAGCCTGAACCCTGCATGAATATGAATAATGTTGTAGACTTAAGCAAGCAATGTGCGCACTTGTGATATTTTCAGTTGCATTCTTTCCGTACCTTTTTTCGGGAAACTGGAGTAAATGCTGTTCTATACGTATTCATGAGGGGCAGCTCCTAGAGCAGCTCCTCCTAGGACTATACCGGCTCGAGAAGGAAGGGAAAGCAGTCCGTCATAACACGTACGCATTTGCCCGAAACAATCGTGTCAGAGCCGGGTGCTACAAATTTACGGAAAAAAAGGTGGGTGGAGAAAAATAAATGTAGTTTTTCGTGAGATAAGTATACAAACTATTTTTACAACAATCATAATCATAACAAGTAAGTAATGCAGTACTCTGAGAACGTTAATTACAGAGAACATTGCTACAATCAGTTATTAAACAAAAACGGACAGAATTGCTCTAATATAACATCATTGCTTATACAACAAACTCCGTTTATAACGAACTCGCGAGACCATTTAAATTTGTTCCTTCTATCCGAATTTTGTATCCATATAACATTTTCATATGAACAACTCGGGCAGATCATTTGTTTCCTCATATTCGCTATGTCCGTAATCGTTATATACAGAGTGGGTCTTGGCAAGTTCACCACGGTCGTCTGGAAATGTAAACAATGTAAACAACAACATGTACGGATTTTACTGCATATTATTTATATTTGATTTAAATGACAATAATTTTCAGGTTTGATCTATTAACAAAGTTATGAAGAGGTATTGTTCGTAAGTAATGACTAGAGAGCTTTATTTTAGTACATGTTGGTATGTTTACTTGGAACCCTTAATTTTAAACGTAACAATACATCTTTTCATGTTGACAATTTTGTGTCAGTTTATTGTTCATCGTTGCAACATCATGTGAGCTGATTTCTACACCAACCGCTAAAGTCTTTAATCTGTACATTTGAACTCAAGTATATGGTTCCATAGGTATGGATATTAATGTAATATGGCATATTATTTTCAACAAAACTTCTTTGGGAGTCGAACGCGAAAGGTTAGGTGTCTAATGTTATTCCGCAACACCACAGCATCTCTTAGAAAGCCAACTCCTATGTACTAATTTATGACAGAACTTCAAGTGTTCTGATTCCTTTATTGAAATGAATGTATATAGATTTAACCAATTTTGAAATATTAAATTCAAGCCCCCTGGATCGATAGAAGAGACTCTGTTGATAGAATTTGCACATTTCGGTCGCTTAACAAAAGAAAAGCCGAACCCCACGACATTAGACCCTTTTGAATACCTTCAATACGATAAAATGGATCTGAAGGAGGTTGAAGAAAAATCAAAGGAATACGAAAAAATGTCTGGATCAACAGTTCTGGAAGTGATGGACAAACACAGAAACAGAGGTACAAATGTATCTTCCTCATAACCGATTTGCATGTGTGGGACGGGGCGGGGGTGGGGGTAGGGGGAGAGATGGTGGGGCAGAGAGGTTGGGGCTTTTCTGGAGAAAATTTTCATCCCTGCATATGAAAGAAAAGAGGCAATTTGATATTGGAGACACAGCATGACATGTTTGATCTTTAGGACTAATGACCCACTGATGAAAAATTGCTATCATAGGGCCATGTGCAGCCTTTTTAGATATTCGTATCTCAGTGTCAACCAGACATATGTGCAATATATGAATGAATACAGAAAGTGAAGAATTTGACTTCGAGCAGACCCTTGCATAGTCTAATAGATCTTACTTGTATGTTAATAGTTTCCCGGCATGCTTCGCTTTTTTAAATCAGTGAGTTTAAAAAAAAAGAAAGTTATACTCAGTTAAAAATAAGCCTTGACTACCGCAACCTAATCTAATGTATTTTAGTTGTCGAGTGGTTAGTGTCGCTGACTTGAAATCACTGAAACCTCTCATAGATTGAGGGTCATGGGTTCGAGCCCTGCTACCGACCATGTCTCTTTATGTGAGAAAGTTGGTAGTTTTTACGAAGAATAGCAATCTAGTACTCTAGTTCCCAAGAATAATTGTTAGGTAGACTGCCTGCCTGTTAAAATGACCAAAAATACGGCTGGAACGAACAAACAAACATAGTTTTCTCTCGAGAACTTAGGTCCTTGACTTTCAATATGATGCGGTGAATTGTCCACTTGATGTGAAGTTTTTACTTTTCAGCGACGAGTCTCGCTACAGACAGTACAGATCTGTCGGATAACAAACCAAAAGTGGGTCGCGGGTATTCCTTGATAGCGAAACATATAAGAGCGATAGGTTTCATTAGAGCAATGCAGGCCGGGTACAGACGCCATATTGCAGCGCCATTTATACCCGAATGCAGACTTCCATCGATTGCAGCAACTCAGCTTTCGGAAGTGAGACAAAACATGTCATTAGAGGTACCTACATCTGACTCTGGCGGATCCCAGTTGAGTTTTACACCCGTTCCAGAGGAAATGCGTTTCTTAGACAAAATTTATTCCCTCGACTTAGATGACGACTATTTAAGCGAAGAAGCTGAAATCGACGGAAACAATGACGAGGAAAGCTCACTTGAAGATTGTGACTTTTTCTTTGGGGAAGAGTTTTACCTTTGCGACCCGAAAGCAACAAAATCCAAGAAAGCAGTAAGCGCAAAAAACATCCTTCGACAAAAGAAAATAGAACTTCATAAACGCCGAAAAGAATCAAGAAGGCTACAGGAACTACAATCAGAGAAATTGAAACAGGCAAGAATTCCTATAAAATTTCCACTAGAACTTGAAAATTTAGATTCGTGTGAAGTAAACTATGAAACAATTAAGATGTCTGGTGATGTGCCAACTTTTGAAGCTTTTCTCAAACTTTTGAAAAAGGATGAGTATCACGATGCCAGATACATAAACAAGATACGCCAAAAGAGCAAGAAGATCGCCAAGAGATACTATACATCAAAGGGAATGCACCAACAATCCGTTTTGTTCAGTTGTGCAAATTTACCAGACGAAATAAAGAATATTTCCACCGTACGTACCACTTCGCGCAAAACCATAAATTTACCCCTACAGAAGCAAGAATCTATTGCCGAACGAAGTAACATTCATCTTCACCGCATGACAACGTTACGTGAGTCCGACCGTAGCCGAAAAAATATGTTGCATGTCCCCGACGTCAACTCTACTGGTTCAAACGGGAGTATCCGAGAACGTGCCCGGGAAGTCCATGGTGTCACGGATTCGGTGCCATGCAAAGATCACTACCTGAGACAGAAAGGACAATCTTTATGTAGTGTTGCTGCAGTAGATAGTCCAATGTTTCCGAAGAGTACCTTGTGTGACGAAGAAAACGAGTCTTCGGACGACACATGCACTGATGACTCAGTGAGTGAGACTGATTCAACTGACACAGATTCAAATGAAACCTTCGATACGAAGAAGCTAAATCTTAGATACAGTATTGAACGACTCAGGAAAAAGAGACGCAATAAAGTTAAAAAGAAATCTGCATTTATTGAAATTTTGGCGAAATACTACAACATGCAAAATGCTCTCCGTGCATTTAGGCAAGGATCGGCCGGTAAAGAAACGAAGCAAGCTATGGATAGGGTAAGGCATCTAGGCAAGAAAGATAAGAAAGGTAAGTTTGTGAATTCAAATGTCGCCGTGTTGTATGTTGTAGAATATATGTGCCACACTTATCAAAAAGCGTCAGTGTCAAAGAAGAAAAATCCATTTGCTGCACGGCAGTCCGTACTCGTTATGAAACTAGGTCACTGAGTCCAACCTAAAGAAAAACATTTAAACATGGTATCATTTGTTAATAACGGGCATGGCAATTAAATATGAACTGTATTTACTTGCATGTCTGGTCTGAAGTATTTTTACTGAAGAAAGTTAATCAGTATTCTTGATTACATTTATTGAAATCAATCATTAATCATTTATGATCGATTACTTGCAACTTATGCAGGTAATCGTGATAAACGTTGTAATGATTACAGTAAAAAGGTAATAATCATAATCAAATATTAGTCAAAGTATTTTTCTGCGTTATAGCCGTTTTTTTTTTTTTGGTCTTTTGTAACAAGGAAGGAATTTCAAAGCCTTGTACTTCATGCATATATTGTGGATGTACCACACTGATTGCTCCGTCACCTGAAGTGTCACGAATAATCTGTTCTCTCGGGGAATGCACACTCTACTTACAACTTGACCCTTTTATTATTAGTTAAATGATAATACTAAGAAAAGATGTAGTTCAAAACCAAACCTCAGAATCTTCTTACATCTTAAAGGTGCTTATATATAAGTCTCAAGTCATATAGGACTAGTGTATCATTGAAAAACAAACATGCACGGTTTTATACTGTACTTTAGTACTGGACACAGTTTAACGGATTTTAACCTCGAACTATTTTCAGCAAAGCAGAATAAGGACGAGATGATCATTGGAAAGCTACGAAAGTTCAAATTTCTTGACGTGAAACCGAAGAGGAAGATGAAGCTAGAGAAACTATCCCAGGGTGACTTCACCTCACCAGATCTGAAAAAGTTTCACCAACAGCTGGAAGAGGTTCTCGATCAGTTTGTTATAAGGCGGGAAATCGTGGTGACTGACTTACGCACGTCCTACAATGCAATAACTTCAGTTACTTTTACCAAAGTTTCTTGTTTTCAGCACAAAGATAAACGACACCAGCACAGTGATCACTGATCAGCTTGTACAATTATTAGGCACATATCTTTTTCAATCATCATTTCTACTTGTACTTTGTTTCATGAAATTTGAAATACAACATCAACCATTTGATACTTTTGTCCAGTATTTCATAATCCTCAAATAAATATAAACTAACCATGTCAAAGCCTGAGCTTCTTATGTACGCAAGGATTCTGGAACTGTTTCTTTCGCAGAACGATGGTTAGGTAAACTGCCCGTCTGTAAAATAGCTGAAATACGGAAGGAACGAGCAGTAAACCACCGAGACACAAAAAGAAATAGACCAAAGTTAATACCAACAAACGCCTAAACACATGTTGTTTATATGAAGACTTGAAGGCTTTTATAAATTCACGTGCTTTTTTCCCTCTTTTTTTCTCCGATGCTTCCTCTTTATCTTGCAATTTAAACAAGAGGGCCATGATAGCCCAGTATCGCTCAACAGCATACAAGTCCACTTGCCTGATGGGTGTGGTCAATCTGGACCCAAGAGCATGAATTGAACAAAGTAGGTGGTAGGAAGAACACTAGACAATGTTACATACCAAATAGGTTTTCCTATAAACGTCTTTGTGAAACAAGTGACCCCCTGCGCGGGGCGAATATTGACCCAAGGGGCATAATTTGAACAAACTTTGAAGAGATCTACTAGGCATACTACATGCTAAATATCTAAGCTCTAGGCCTTGTTGTTTCAAAGAAGAAGATTTTTAAAGTTTTTTCCTATATAAGCCTATGTAAAACTAAGTGACCCCCAGGTGAGGTCAATTTTGATCCGGGGGTCATAATTTTAACAATCTTGGTAGAAGTATATTAGACAATGCTACATGCCAAGGCCTTGTGGTTTCAGAGAAGAAGATTTTTAAAGTTGTTCTTATTTTTGCCATAGCAACCAGAGTTCTGCATGGAATGGAATTCTTTGAACAGTTTTGGTAGAGCTTCATGCAAGGAACATCCCTGCATAGTTTCATCAATACTGGCCCAGTGGTTTCAGAGGAAATATCGTTTGAATCAAAATGTTGACGGACGATAGATAATCATCCATCCTAAAAGCTCACCCTGGCAAAGCCAGATGAGCTAAAAGGGCTGAAAATTAATGAAAACATTGCATGGAAAGCTCAAGTTGATGGTGACGAAGCAATAGCAACAGCAAAAGTAGCACTTTACAAGACCTAGGCTAGGATGCTGTGCACTTACCACTTTTCCTGAAAATCAATAAATCTCAAGTCTAAAGAATCAAACTAAGTTATCATGCAGGAACCCATATTATAAACATGACCCCACCACCTCACACCACATTATCAATTAAGAAAATTTAAGAATAGGTACAAGCTATTTTTTGGCATTTTAGCTGTGATGGTCAAAGGAACCTATGAGCAGTACCGTAATTTTGTTTCAACAATTTAGATACATGTTCCTTTGAACAATTGATTCTTCACAAATGTTGGGGAGGGGGAGAAAAACGTGGTCTGCGTCAAACACAACAACAATGCCATCTTTGGCACATAAGAATTTTAATAAGTCAATCCTCAACAATAACAACAATGAAACAATAAAATGCAAATTAAACAGCCACAAACATATTAAAATGCTATAAACATTATGTACATTCATACTGAAGAGCATTATTTTAGGTGTGCTTTACATTTGGTAAATTTAGAAACGTGACCAAAGAATAATTTTATGTATCTTTAGTTGTGTTTCTTGACCTTTACAAATTGAAGAGTTGTTACTGACAAAACGGATCACAATTTAGTCACTTACAAATACTCAGAGCTAATCAGACACTGTGTGGTTGCTGAAAAAACTATAGAGCTCTATCTGTTTTGATTAAATACCCCCACAATGACACTTTGTCACATTTTTATAGTTATAGTTGGCTATGGTGGTATTTGACCCATTTGTCACAGGAAATGGTATCCATGTTCAAAAGGGGTATAACTCTGCACGTACTGAAACTCAGAATACACACAAAAATGTGTCTTGTATATCTCTACTATTGATGGTGATTAAATGTACACACATTCTTTACAATTTCTTTAAAACTGAAGGAGTTAGCTCCACAACCTACCTATGTCACAATTTCAAAGGGGCATAACTCTACAACATCTTGATGGATACATGTAAAAAATGTGTCTTGCACATTTACTACTCTTGGTGATAATGTGTACGAATATTCATTGCATTCCTTTGACACTGAAGGAAGAGTTAGCTCCACGAACTGAGCGAACGACCAGCTTCCTTTCCCACCAGGGCTTTTTACCCCACTGCATTAGGATATGAAATACATTTTAACTGTTCAACCCATAAATTCAATAGCAAAATTTGAATTGCAAACTACAAAGTCCATTAAGTTTTCCTATTTATTCAGAATAATTTTATATTCATTAAAATTAATTACTTAAACCAGATTATAAGGAAATACATCAGCGGGTAAATTGTTCTAATATAGGTCAGTTCAAATTCTCTTGATTGCAACATTTTCTACTTCTTTAATTGAGAATGATTAAATAAGGTGTACTTTCAAAGACACTCGAGGGTACTGTATGTTTTGAGTTGTGTCATTCAAGTATTTGTATTGTGAATATAACCTTAATAAAGATTATACTATATATGTTGTCCTTCTGGAGTCATTTGTATGAATGGTTACCCACCACATCTTAAAACAAGAGGGCCAAGATGGCCCTATATCACTCACTGGCCTACTTATCACCCAATGTGACTGACATTCAACATTAAATTATATTATCATGAACACAAACATTCTTGTTGGCCTTGACAAGACAAATACTTAATGAGGCATTACTTTCAAAATACACAGATCTGTGGAAAAAATCAATTTTATATACTACAATAACCTAGTAGTTTCAAATATTAACACTGGGTCACTGGCTGTCTGTATTTTAATCAAACTTACTTTAAGCATATACATTTTAAAATATAACCAAAAGCCTTCCAGCATATGTGCTATGTGACAGTTACTGTAATGTGTAAACTAACTACAGCCTCAAAATTTTATTTTCTGAGTCGTCAATTACAGTTATACAACAACATGCATATTGTACTCCTGTCATATATAACTTTAAGTGGAACAACTCTCATATCTTGATTAACCCTGACCCAGCTATGTTTCTAAAATGGACCAGTCCATCTTTCAGTATAGACAACACCATTAACTGTTCCAAGGGGTGGTCACTGAAAGTTTACTGACTAAAAACAAACACTGAAGATCATGGCCAGACTTCACGGATGCACTGATCATGATCTGCCCTGGTCAAAAAGGCAGAATCACTTGCTGCCAGTGGAATAAAGGGATAAAACACTGTTGAACAGTGGTGGTGAGAAACCCAGAGGCCATTACACATAACTGCAAGGCAATGCTTGGTCAAACGTACAATACATTTTAGAGCTTGTAGTCATCCAACAGACTTTTGGTATTGTATTAAACTCCATCTATTTAATATTTTGTATCATGAACAAGATTGTTCTGGTAGTTACGACCAATTTAAAATTGTGTGGAAGTCATACAACTGTGCTCTCTCTGGTATCAAGAGCTGTTGTACTTTACTGGACTAACACCGTTACACATATAGTTTACCCATTATAACATTAAAGCACCATTTCCAGATACAAGATGCATATGGTAGGTATATACAGGTAGAAACAACTATATCTGAATAAATAAACACGTCTGTAGGCACGGCATTGTTAGGTCATTAAATTTGTCCTCAAACTTAAAACAAGTTCCGCACTGTCTAGCGTCAACTTGTGTACGCCTACATCATTTAATGCCGATCGTGCCTCCGTCAACTTTTCGCTGTCTCTCTTCTGCTGATGGAGAGCCAAGTTTAAAACTTCCTTCAACAAAATGGCTGAACCAACATTCAAGTTGAGTAAGGTGCAGGCTTCCTTCACCCTAAGATAGAAAAAGTAAAGAAAACAATCCAAATAACTGTTGTTAATTTTGGTTAGCAGATCTACTGGTACTATAAAATTTATTTTCATACTTTAAACCTGCAGGTTTCACTGCATGTGCTGACTCTGTTGAGAGAATATTTAAAGTGATGGCACTTACTTGCATAAAAGCGAAAAATTCTATTACTTTACATGTAAGTTTTTTACTAACTACTACAGTGATTTTTAAGAACGAATGAAAGTCCAATTTCCAATGAAGCAGTTTGAATTGTTTCCACTTCCAGTTATCTTTCAAACTAGTGAATGATTTAATACAACACCTGTTATTCCATAATATATTTATTTTCACTACATACAGAACAAGAGCACCGCAAAGCGCAGCAATATACGCCCGAAGTGTTGTATCAGAGAATGGGAGCAAAATTTAGGCTGTTGAAGCCCAACGGACAGGAACAAGAATAAAAAATTGAAGTTATATAAAAAAATCTAAGTCCCCAACCAGAAAATCCTAACCTGGTACAAAAATGTCAAAAAACACCAAAAAATTGGAGGTACCATTCATGTTGTAGCACTGAAAAGTGGTCTCAGTTTTTCTGTACTGCCAATAATAAAGAAAGTTACAAAATATGCTATTGATAGTAACATAAAAGGGAAGTAATTCAATAAAAAATTAAGCAAACAAAATAGAATCTCCCAAATAAAAACAAGAGCACTGTAATCAAGAGCAAATGCAGAGCAATATCCACTAAGTTATATGACGCTTGAACCTAAGTGTGACCTTGACCTTGAAGTGAGCCATCCGGAGCATGGCTTCGCACATCGTCTCAATGTGGTAAACAATTGTGTCAGGTTCTTGAAATCCTTCACGGGGTTCAAGAGTTACAGAGCGGAAGGGAAACAAAATCATATGACCTTTGACACCTAAGTATGACCTTGACCTTGAATCCAGCCATCCGGAACATTGCTTCTGCACGTCGTCTCAGTCTGGTTAACATTTGTGTCAGGTTTCTTCAAATCCTTCAAGGGGTTCAAGAGTTACAGAGCGGAAGGGAAACAAAATCATATGACCTTTGACCGCTAACTATGACCTTGACCTTGAATCCAGCCATCCGGAACATTGCTTCTGCACGTCGCCTCAGTCTGGTTAACATTTGTGTCAGGTTTCTTCGAAATCCTTTAAGGGGTTCAACAGTTAGAGAGCGGAAGGGAAATTGCTAACGGACAGACGGACACCGAGGCGATAACATAATACATCCCTTCAGGCGTATAAAAAGGTATCAATATTTAGGTATTAACTCACACCATAAAAAGTTTAACAGGTAACATTTTGCCCTCTATTAAGTTAAAGCTTCAATTCTGACACTCTCATCCACATCACAATAACCACCTTTAGTCATTATACTCGTTACCCTACATCAATATATACTCTACTCTTCACCACTCAGCTCTGTCCTGCTCTCACTATCCTCACCTTAAATCACTTAACTCTCTATGCTTCGTTGCTATACACTCATCACTACAATAAATACTCTACCGTGTACCACTTTACTTTCTTCAATGCACACTATACGCTCTACTATGCATCACTATACACTCTACCCTACATGACTATACACTCTAACCTACATCTTTTTACACTCTAATCTAAATAACTTACATTACTATACACTCTATCTCTGCATCAATACACAGTCTGGTGCATGACATTTTGTCAATAGACATATGGTCAAATTAATTGTATCAAGGAGTTTTTGTCAATAAAATGGTCTGTCACTTCATCTTTTTTTTGTTTATTACTATGAAAACTTGTCAAACATTTTCAATAAAGATTAAAGTCAAAAATAATCATTATTACACTTGGATTGCATTTGCATAGTTTGACAGTTTCACAAAACAGAGTAAATTATTTCGAAGCTTTTGTCAGTATAGATTGTTCCAAGAAAATGGAAGCTTTTTCAGAGGATACATGATGTTGCCACAGCATCTCAGCATCACCATCAATAATAGTTAATAAAGAATTAGCTTCAGGTCTGCCTGTGGAATTCCACTCGGACTGGACCAAAGAAGCAACAGTTAAGAGAAAAATTCAACATCCGCCACTGAAGTTATATCAACTTTAAGAACCAAATCAATTAAAATGTTCTATTGTATTGAATAAATGAATCAAGTTGATTGCATTATTTTTTTAACATGTGTAAAGTATTAACTAAAATTTGTAAGTATCAATTTTTGATAACTTTCAACAAAAATATAATTTAGCCTTACTGAAATACACCTGCTGGAAGATCTTCAAACTTACTCTTTAAAGTAGCTATCTGGTTTCGGAGAATATTCTCCAAACAGAGGGAACAAGTTCCTGGTCATGTCAAACTGTAACTGTGCCGCACCACCCAGGTTGAATCTGTTCCTCAGTATCACCTAGAGTTGGCAAATGCAGTTAGTTTCATATCAAATATCATTGTATAAAATATATTACAGCACATATCCCCTGACAGAATTCAGCAAAAGGACATCAAGTGACATAGCTACATTCTTACATTTTCATAGCTAACTGCAAAAGTTCAGCTCATTTTGACACATCCCTGTGACTTTGACCATTAACATTTTCAACTTAAGGAAAGTGTCACATAAAACCCAAAACCAACCTTCTGGCCCATCTATTTTTTCCAACAACAATTTTTTTTAGTCAAGTTTGGAACAAGTTTTAAAGCAGGCAAACACTTAAACATAACCTAACAAGATGGCCATAATGGCCCTGTAACGCTCACCCAAGTACCATTGCCATTCATGTCAAGGTCACAAAGCCCAACACGCCATACAAATATCCAGACTGTAACTCACACATTTACTATGAACCAAAGTTTGTTAAAACTATAACAATGAAGTTTTGACAATAGACTGTTTTTATTTGTATTTTTAGTAACAGTGATTCAAGATTTGCAAAATTATTTTGAAATAATTGGTCAACCCTTTCTGAAAAAATAGTTTTTACTATTTTTCCTTTTTATATATTGACAAGAAGTAAAACATGTGAAACACTGGGCATAGTCAATGTTGACCCAGAGGCATGATTTGAACAAACTTAGATTAGGACCACAATTCTACGTACAAACTATCTAACATGGCCTTACACTTTCTGACAAGAAGATTTTTAAAGTTTCCAATGATTACATAATTGTAATCTAAAAGGCAGGGCAATAAAAAACCCAGGGGCATAATCTGAACAAAATTGGTCGAGAGCTGCTAGACAATGCTACACACCAAATATCAAAGCTCTGGGTATTATGGTTTCAGACACATCCCCTCTGATCAGTGTCAATTCTTACCCCAGGGGCATGATTTGTTCAAACTTAAGAGAAGACCACTAGGCAATGCTATATACGAAATACCTAAGCTCATGGACTTGTGGTTTTGGTGAAGAAGATTTTCAAAGACTTTTCTACTTTTAGCTCTGACAGCCATGATCAGTATGAGAGCCATGATCTATTTAAACAAATTTAAGACAGCTTAATGCCAGAATGCTTCTGGCCAAATTTGATGAAATTCCATGCAGCAGTTTGTGGATGACGGACTGACAGCAGATGTTCATGGATCCTAAAGCTCACCCTGACTCATCATTTCTCTACCAGCAATCAGGCATACCTCTTCATAAATGAATGTATTGAGTTCTTGCGCCATCTTTTCCCAGAACAAGTTGAAGAGAGGTTTACTGATGACCTCTCCTACTTCCAGTAAGTGATCTTTCAATACCAGTAACATCTCACACGCTGATGTAGACAGACCTAGGCTCACATCCTTCTGATAGGGCAGGGATATCCACCTGCAAACATGTATAATCTTAATTAATTAATTAATTTACATTGTATTAAATATTAGTATCATCTTTTGCATGTTTATTAAACTGTGCTGCATCTCTGTTGAGACAAGGTACAAGAGAGACTGCTCTAATCAGTTCAGATCAAAGTTTTTACTTGTCTATGCGCTACAATTTCCAGAGGGAATGGATAACTGTAATTCAACATTAGGCAATTTCATTTCTCAGTTTATATACAAAATATGGTGTTCACAAACAGCAAGTGACTGCAGACTAATGAAAGCCTGTAAACACAAGCAGAGAAGCTTTTTCATTATGAAAATCCATTTCTGGGTTCGGAGTGTCTGGGGCTGGTGACAGGTTTGCCCCATCATCACCGCTGCCCTTTGAAACCTGCTGGTGTGCATAATATTATTATGACACCTCTAGCATAGTAACATAGATCTCCTTAATACTGTTATCAAAACACAGTTTTCACTCATATACATCATACAGTCTAACACCTCTCAACAACGAACAAATTAAAAAATTTCTGTGTTCCCAATGGAGTTTGCTCTTAGAGGTTGCACTGTAATTTTAATAGAGTAAAACCAGATTGAGTGGAACTGAAAACTCACTTATCATCCCTGTACGGCTTACTCCTAGCTTTGACATCAATGAAGACATGGTTTACTATAGCTTTAAGCATGTCTTGTCGTAATCTATCGTACAATGCTATGATGTCATCAAACACTGTGGTGTATCCGAACGGAATGTCAGAACCAAGGGAAGTTTGCTGAAATATTCAAATAATACCAACTTCTGTACTTCTATTTTTCTCATAAAAAAAAACAAGGCACACAAAAATTTTGTAGTTTTTTTCTTTAGATTTAGCGCCTATTTCAAAAGAAATTCATTTATTTTCAGGCGGGCAGTTTGTTAAACCATTATTCCTCGAACTGATTAGTACTAGACTTCCATCATCTGTAAGAAACTGTCATAAAACAATGCTTGCTTGCAAATTATAAAAATTAAAATATCGCAAATAAATAAAAATATTGCAAAATCACGAAATAAATAACTGGTGCATACAAGACTTTAACACTATCACTATCTTCTTATAGAAGTGAATAATCTTCTACCTTATACTTTATTTGTACTCCAATGCAGATTTCATTATGAAAATGAGGCAACAAAAGTACATGTACTTTAATATTTAAGCATAACATACGCATACCTCAGGTGTCGTCTGCTCATTGCACTCCATTCTGTAAAACTGTAACTGCAGAAAAAACTGTAACAAAAAATACAACACTGAAAAATATTTTCTATGTATTAAATTTAGCTAATTATGCTTGATTTCTGCATTTATGCACAGCATCAAACTGGCTTCATGTCATCTAAGAAGAAAACTATTTTCTTCAAATTAGTTGTTTCACTTTTTTGTATAATACTTCTGCTAATTTTGATTCCTGTTAAAGTAATGGTTAAGTCAATTTTATGTTGAACAAGATACAAGTTGAGGAGCTAACTTTATGCAGTGGTAGCACATTCACCGCAGGATAGGAGGGTCCCGGGTTCAATCCCACCAGTGCCCACGTAGTGGTAGTGTCCTTCGGCAAGACACAGATAATTCCAAATTGCTTCTCTCTGTCTTTGAGGCTGATTCTATCTGGTGCGAGCCTTGAGAGCGATTAATATAAGTTGTAAGAACTTGCTTTACAATCGAGAGTAAATAAATTAGTATAATTTGTTTTTAAATTAAGATACAAGTTATTAACTCATAAAACTTTGAAATCAGACTACGGTACCTACCACAAGTTCACTCCATTCTCGCAAAACTTCTGCAACATAATGTGCCGTGTTTAATATGGAGCAGAAACAGTCACTAAATGGATTGTGGGTATTGTCCTTGACCTGTACAATTCTGACCCGGAAATCTTCCAGAAGGTCAAGCTGAAGGTCAAGGAAACAAAGTTTCTGTGAAGGATGAGGCAGTGGTTTGTAACGGTCTGAAAATATGAAGAACAATTTTAGTTTTTGTTATTACATTTACGAACACTTCCACAGTGGTTGGACTAAGGCATAGAAGACAGCATGTATTTGACCTGATTCTATCTTTGCCATTCAGCTCACACATTTCTTATGAAGTTATGTACTTTGTTTTATCTGCAATTGTTATAATTATTGTTGTTTTATTATCTTGTCTGTGTTAATTTCGGAAAAAGCACTAGAACATAGTTACATGTTTTATTTACTGAGATCATAAATATTTAAACATACAGTGTATTCTTGCAAAGTCTCTATAATGTATCATAGTTTTCAAAATTTTGCTGCAAATCACATTACAGGTATCATTGGTAGATAAAGGAGTCTTTCAAATAGTTTAGATTTCCTCATTGAAGAACTTAATAACTTTTTTTCAGGTTTTCACTGATGTTATAGCTTTTCCGTAAGAAAAACGTAATACTATATTTTCTATAGTTAAAGCCAAATACATAATATGTAAGTTTTTTCATGTTCGCACCCCACAAGGTGTCCTGACAAAACCATTGGTTCCATTATTGTTGTGCAAAGAGGCCAATTTACATAATGGTATATTTAGAACTTGAACGTATTTTACATTTTGCAGGTATTTTTTTCATGAATATAATCAAAGTCTGAAATTCATTTAACCACATTTCACCTGTAATGGTCAACATAAGAGTCATGAAACTTTCCCCGCACTCTGGAACTTTTAGCTCGTCCACGTCTGCTATATGTCTGTATTGAGAATCCCAGGCCGTCACTGATGACATCATACCATCCAGCTTCTCTATGGCAACTAACAAAATAAAACTGCTTTGATCTAGATAAGCTTCTGTTACGTTACTTTTATGTACATGTACTACTGTAATTGGGTAATATTCACTATGATTTATTTTTCACTATTTTCGCTAATTTCCCACTATGCATATTTAAAATTCTTGCTTAAGATTCATTTCACACATTTACTATGAGAGAATACCTTTTTGTGAATATATAATTTGCGAATCAATCTGTCTGCAAGATAGAAAAACAACATTACAGAGAAAACATCAAAAGCAGCTGATCATAAGTTTACATTTTTTTTCTATCTGAAGCCATTTTTTGAAGTATTTGTCCTGGGACAGAACGTGTAAACTACCAGGACACGTAGCCGGGTACCGGTATGAACCACGGATCTCTCGATCAAACAGTAAGGCTTCGTCAACCAAGTGGCAGAATTGGTGGTCGTCATTCATCAACTGTGGAAGGTCTGACAGCATCTTCTCCATCACCATGGTAACCATACCAATCATAAATTCCAACTGAAAACATTACAGAACTGTTTGAAGGGTGGTACACACCATGTCCATTTCATAACACTTTTGCTCAGTTCTGCATCGAAAGGAAAACAGCACTGGCATATTTGCAAGGTCTATTACCTACAGCAGGTATTCATGCAATGAAATCATACCTGGCAATCTAAGTTATGGAACTACCCTGAAAACTAAAACATGACTCAGTCCACCCTCAGAGCATGTCTCCCTTTGTCATAGTACATGTAAAATCTTTTACAATGACCACTATTTATTTGTTAGTTTATTTATCTGTTAGTTTGGTAGTTTGTTTGTTTGCTTGATTGCTCATTTATTTATTTATTTATTTATTTATTTATTTATTTATTTATTTATTTATTTATTTATTTATTTATTTATTTATTTATTATATTTATAATTAGATAACTTTAAACTAAAAGATGTAAGATTTAATAATAATTTTTCAAACATTTTGTTGCATCATGTGCACATTTTGTACAGAACACAATCCATCTTATGACGAGGTGTGGTGATGATCAAATAAAAACTGAAAAGTTTTTAAGTGGACAATGCTAACTAGGGAAATGTTCATCAATTAAAGGGCCATTACTCCAGAAAGACTAGGCTATTAAGTGGGTTATTAAACTTGGCTGAAAAACGATGTTGATAAACATTGTGACCACCTTTGGTTATGATCTGACAAAAGCTATTCAAGTAAACTAGAATGATGTTCATAGTCACATTCTGTTCTGTTTCAAAGATGCACACACAAAAAATTAAGACAAGAAAAAATTTCAGTTAAAAGAGGGCCACAACTTTCAATAAATTCCAACATGTGTCTTTCATTTGGGTGGCTGGGAAGCTTCAAAATCTAATACATTGTATGATTATTGAGATATGGCCTTGATAGTAAACTTTAAGTGTGACACAGATGCAGGACTATGATGACGGTCAAAGTGACCCCTACATGTCAGCTCTGTTATGCCGGCAACATAAAAAAAGGCCTCCTTTTCTGTAAATCTGGATCCCATTGGTCAGTTTGACAAACTTGACCATGATATGATGCCCATAAACAATATCACTATGGCTGGTAATGAGCCAACAAAAGCAACTCAAGTTAGACACCTATTTGGTGAAATATTAAAAATTAAAGGGTTATAACTCCAGAGTGTCTGTAGCCCAAGTTGTTATTGAGTTTGGTCCACATGCCTTTAAGTATTCATTTTTTGTGATCTTTTAGAGATGATATGATAAAAACCATTGGAATTTAAAGTGTAGATCTACCTTGGACCCCATATGATGTCAATATCGATATCAACAGTTAGTGGATATTATCTCTGTGTGATCAGGGATCTTATATACCATCCCTGGATTTTGAAATAACTTGGTACAAATATACATAATAAACACGAACTTGAGAAGCTGTATAGAGTCAATGTTTGTGACTATATCTAATGTCTGTTCAGCATCTCTTGAGTTGCTAGTGAGATTCTTAAATGCTTAGCATGAATTAACATATTGTGCAGGACTTGGGTTTTAGCTAAGGTCCAGATTGAGACAATTCTTAGAAGTAAACACTAATTTAAGGGATAGACATATGGTTTACTATGAGAAGCCATTTTATTTTCTGGAATCCAAGGGGAACTAGAGCTATCACTGAATATGATTAAAATACGCCCACAAATGCACCTTGTCACAAGAAATGGCTTCTATCATTACCCTAACCTCAATAACTTTAGGATTGATCTTCATATTGAACCACGATAACTAAGTTACACACTATGCATATCATCTTGCATTAGAACATTTGACCCACATTTCAAATGGCTTGTGAGATAGTCCACTGACCTTTGACCCATAATTGTGACCTTGATCTTAAGCTGGTACAGTTAAACATGTTTTGCACATCATATTAACAATCTAAATTTCATGTAAATCTTTCAAAGGGTTAAGGAGATATAGTCTTGACCTTGATCATTTCCATTAGATACCATCTCTACCGACTTTCAAGAAAATCATTTAAGGGGTTTAGGAAACAAAGTCTTATGACATTTGTCCCCTAAGTGTGACATTGACCTTGAACTGCAGGGTTGGAACATGGGTTCTGCACACCCTCTTAATGAACATTTGTTTTTACCTTTTATCTAAATCTTTTAAAGGAGATATGGAGTGGACATGATAAATGAATGACCTTTAAGTGACCTTCAGCAGTTGGGGTTGAAACATGGGTTCTGCCCATCGTCTTGATGAAATAAACATTTGACCCAAGTTTCATGAAGACAGACATATAGATAGAGACATGGACAAAACAAATGACCCTTAACTGTGACCAAACTATCATGAAAATCCTTCAAGAGGTTCAAAAAATATCAAGCAGACACAAAAAGCAATGACCCCTAAATGTGACCATTAGGTGACGGGTTGGAATACGAGTTCTGCATGATGTCTTGATAAGATGAACATTTGAGAGATATAAAGCCACACAAAAAAAACCAATGACCCCTAAAAGTGACCTTAATTTAGGTGATGGGGTTTAAACAAGGGTTCTGCATATAGCTTCGATCTGATGAACCTTTGACCAAAGTTTTATGAAAGTTGGATCGACCAACAAGCTTACCCCTGAACTTTATAATACCTTTGGATCACCGGAATGGACTTAAATTCAGCTATTTTCAAAATAATTATGAAAGGATCAGACTTGCACTTTTTCAATAAACATGTAATATAAGTTGGATTCAAGGGTGTATCAAATTCTTCCAAATATCCTCAAAGACATTACTGCAGTCAGAAAACATTGAATACTATTTCTGTAAAAGGGAAATCAAATGTAGAAATGTCTTACAACTTGATAAAGAGCTACTAATTATCACAAGGGCTGTTAGGTGACTTTCCTAAGTCACTACACAGGTTTCAATTCCTGTAGGTTTTTTTTGATAAAACAAAGAAGAAATATTCACATTTTCAATGTTTTTTTATGTCATAACAAAAACAATCATATTATACATAATAATCATATCTATGTGAGCTGTAATTACACGATACAAAATACTGTTTATTATTCATTTTTTCAGTTTCGTCAGTCATATCATCGTCACAATCAGTAATGAGAGTTCATGTGCAGTTTAAGTTGAATCTTCTGGGGAAATGCCTTGCTACATCCTGGTACTTGACACCTGAATGGCTTTTCTCCTGTATGCAGTCTCTCGTGCACAGCACGTGCATATTTGCTGTTGAAAGATTTCGGGCAATATCCACAGTCAAAGCTCTGATGATCCCGATGGTATCGCTGATGCTGTGTCAGTGATGATCTCTTTGCGAACTTCCGGTCACAGATCTTACACATAAATGGTGTATTTCCGGTATGAACATTCATATGATCTTGTAGACGACTGTTGCTAGAGAACTCGTGGTCACAAATATTGCAGAAATGCCCATCATGAAGTCGTTGGTGTTTTGTAAAGAAACACTGAGCAACAATCTTATCACAAAGTCCACACTTCATTCTCTCATCATCAACTTTCACGTGCTTTGAAACATACCCGTGCTGGTGAAACAACACTTTCTTCAGACTACATCGGACAGCCTGTGCTTGGTGAAGATACATATGTCCTTGAGCGTCCATGTAGTCAGTACATAACGCATTACAAACATGACACCAGAAAGACACATCCCCACTGGAAAAGGTTCCCAACACAGAGCCATAACTGATAAGAGATGTACCAATAAAAGATGAGCTTGTTAACTGTTCATTGTAAGCACTGTACACTACAGCAGGAGCTAGATGTTTCTCACTAGGACTGGTGTGTGAATCTCCCAGTAAAGCGTCGATGGAGAAAGGATGAGGTGGTGGTCTATACACAGGTGTCTCGGCTTCACGCTTGATGTAAATACTGTCGTCCGAACACACTGAGGACAAGCTGCTCTCGTTCAGCGAGGTACTGTCTGAGTCACATGAGCCACGTGATGGTGTGGTAACATAACTGGCTCGATGCCATGTATATCCAACATCCGTGGCAGTACGCAGATCTGTTTGGTCGACAAGACGATCACATGTATGTCTGGTGTACTTGTTCCATGGAAGTGGAGAGCTGTCAGCAGGTTGCTTTGCTTTCGCAGCATTCAACAGGATGTGAGACATCAGTGCTTCCATTGTCTACAAAATTGTAAAACAAGCAATATAACAACTATAAACAGCTGTATCAACAATAACAATTATTTTATTCTTTCAAATCCTATGATTTTGCTTTTTATAAGGTTACCAAATTCGGTCGCAATCCTGACTTTCAAAAAGGGGAGACAAGCCAGTTATGATTTGTACCTTTATAAAGAAAAAACTGAAATAGTCTCATCTTTTACATATTTAGGTATACAACTCTTTAAAAGGTTGACATCGCACTCAAAAATGTATCAAAATGCATCAAAAAACTTATTAAGTTTATTTTCTATTTGCAACAGTTGGAATTTGAAATACTGGAAAATGTAAACATAATATTTGACATCCTTGTTTCCTCTGTACTTAACTACTGCTCAGAAATATGGAGAGTAATTTTTCTATGAAATAGTGCAAAAAATAGAGAATTCAATCACACAAAATTTTGAAGAAAAATTCTTAAAGTAAACACATCCGCAAATCTATCTGGGTTATATGGTAAGACAACTAAATACATTCAACCAGTTTAAAAACGCAAAAGTGGCAAAATATTTATTTTAACAGTGTTATCGTGTTTCAAATTTATTCAAATTTCATACACAACAAAAACAATATAAAATTGAATATTGTAAAAGTTTCAATAATAATCGCAAAAAAGACTACAATGAAATAAAAACAATAGTGTCATTTAAATAAAAATGTTCAACAGGGGAAATATTTGCGTTTCTAAATTGGTTAAGTGTAAGACCATAATAATGCTAGATAAAAATTAAGCCACAATTATCTTGTTAAACAAATGTATTGTATATTCAAGGAAGACACAATAAATAGCATAGAAAAGGTTAAATTTGGCTCATCAAATAAAATATATTCTAGACAGTCTGGGTATGTCAGATATTTGGTACCGGTATGATAAGGAAAATAATAATATATCAACTGTTATTATGAAACAAAGACTAGAACTGTTGGGGCTTAAAGAAAAAATCCCCTACATGCCCCTGTTTCTCCCCAAGGAAACAATTCACTGGACCAGAGTGACCCCTAACTATAATATGCACAACTACACTTCCCATCAAGTTTGATGAAATTCCAAAAAGGGGTTTTGGAAGTGAACAGCAGACAATATTGTTTCAAATTTCAGGCCCCTGTGACCTTAACCTTTAACCATTTGACCCAAATTACAACATACACAACTTGACGTCAAATTGATGGTTCCTACCCAGTTACGTGAAATCCTATGGTTTTGGAGATAAAGAGCAGACAAGATTTTAAGTATATATGATATTTCAGGCCCCTGTGACCCTGATTTAACTGACTAAATGACCCCAAATTGTAATATGCACAACTAGACCGCTTCCTTGAAAGTTTGATGAAAATACAACAAGGGCTTTTGGAGACAACTCATATAGAGATAAATAACATATTGTATATTTAAACACAACTTCTAGCTGAAGAACCATATCTGAACTATTATATTTTGGAGGAGAAGTATGAAATTATACAAAGCAGATTTTGTTTATTATTCTATAATTTAGAAATTGAAAAAGGGAGACAAAATAATATACAAAGAAATAAAAAAATTGGAAAGTTTGGTAATTCTAATAATGTAGAAAGTGAATATCATTTCATATTAACACGCACTCAGTATACAGATTTACGCATACGTATTCAAAACCTTTTTATTATTTGTGACCAAAATAAATGTAGACAATAACTAGATTTATTACTCTCACATTTTAACTTTTGTTAAATTATCTCATTCAAATATATGAAAATTAGAAGCTGCTCACTATATATAATATTTTCTTGAAATTCAGTGACCTTTTTTGATGTTTATCATTTGCCAACCTTTAGTTAGGCTAGAAAAGTTCTAACCTGCTAGTGGCAAATAGTTCTACCTTTGTAATCAGTGCACATCATGGTCTTCAGTGTTCACTCAATGAATTTTCATTGATTAACCCTTAAAACATTTAATAAGTCCATTTTAAAAATGCACATGGGTTATTGCTGAATAAATGTTGTTGTATTTACAATAATTAAAACAGTTCTTACCTTTTTTGTAGAATAATTATCCTCAGAAAAATAGAAAACTCCTTCTGTAATTGCAATATATAGATAATTATGATTGTATGTATGTATTTTCTAGTTTTATCAATGATTATGATTAGACGATAAAGTACTAATTGATGACCTGCAAACATTCTCCTGACCCTTATATACAAGGTTCAAACCCATGACCATGCAGGCTGTATTTGCTGTTCAAAGCCAGGGTATGTGAAAAACTTGTAGAAAACATATCATAGTGTGAACAACACACCTCCTTCATCCCAGAACTGTGTACTGTGATAATTGGTGTAATTGTTGCTGACTGATGACTTGTTATAAAGTTTGCAACCAATCAGCTTTGATTGGATTAAAACAGTTAACATGTAATCATAGCTGATTACAAAATATAGGAATTTAATCACAATGTTTATTCCTTTGATCAGCTTATCTAATCACAGGTGTGAACAATAAGTTCTTCAGAATATACTAAATTGTCTAAATATGATTACTATATTCATCGTATCTATTAAACATATTTACACAATTCAAACATTTATCATTAAGAGTTCTCTATTAAGAAAAAATTATAAGAATCATTTACAAATAATAAATATACAAAAAATACAAAAGTAACAACTTGGTTCTTGAATTTTGTATTTTATTTTGTATTTGTATTTGTCTGATATTCATTACATCAATACCACAGTCATATCATTGACTTTGGAAATGATATTAAGCAGAATGCAACTTCATATCAACAGTATGATCAAATTTCAGAAATTTTTTTTTTTTAAAAAAACCCAGAAAGGGGTAATGAAGTGGAACAAACACATCAAACTCCAGGGAAAGTTAAAGTAATTTTTTGGCTTCAGTGTTGTCAGAGAAATTGATATTCATCAGAATCTTAATTTTGTAGGAATTAATTATACGCATTCTGGAATATGCAAGGTATTTATGTAGCTCCTTTTTCTATTTATACTACATGTATTGTAATATAAGCACTGACTTCAGAACAAGAGGGCCCTTGACCATTCGACCATTCGTCGAAAGACACTTGAAAGAATACGACAATTAAAAGAATAGACATGTTGTCGAATAGGCAATTGATAGAGTACGACACAAGGTCGAAAAATATTTTAACCTGCGACACTTGTCCGAATAATAATGTGTATTTTATTTCGATTAAGTGTCGCAGCAGATTATTATCCTTTTGTTATGATTGATCGGTGGTCTATTTGATTTCCTTTTTACCTCTTAAAATATGTTCGCGCGATTTGACCATTTAATCTTTCATAAACTAGTCACATTTTATGCACGATTTCTACGGTGAG
>JAFMSR010002051.1:0-25024 GCA_022818135.1 Saxidomus purpurata | reverse complement strand
GGAATTGTGTAAGAAACATATACAGAGTTTAATACATAAAGATGGTTTAATAACACTATCTTAGCAACTTGACTAGGGCACATAAAGGAGTCAGTGTTCACTACCTGTCCTAACTACTGTACAATTTATGAAAGAGTTTTTTGTCCGCTCGTATTTTCGTTGAATCCGAGAATCGCCGTCTCTTTCAAGAAGGAGAACGTTCTAAGTTTTGTTTCTTATGCAATCGTTAGATCCCTTATAAAATATAAAAGGAATTTTTTATGCGACATATCAATGTTTATGTTTGCTAATTTGTTACACGGTTTTCTTCTTTAGACTGATTTCCTTAATGCATGAAAATGCTTTTCCATTTTTCAAGGGGTGTCGTTTTGGCTTTGCTATTTTGCGATGTAATTGTGACCTTTAATCTCGCTATAAAGGTAAATAGCGTTTCAGCTGTATTGTTCTTGATAAATTACAAAGCCAAGTATATTCTCATGCTCAATGTTAAACTGTTGAAATTTGAATCAACGATAATAAGTTTACATCTTGTGTAGAGAACAAGTTCTTGCAACCTTAACAATTTTGCTCAATAACTACTTCCTGTAAAGGGTATACAGTTACCCTTCAGGTGGTTGAAGCATGAAATTACTTTTGCACGGTGGGAATCATGTGATCAAAATAATCTCTTAAACAAAAGTAGATATTTGAAAAATGTCAGAGAATAAAGTCAATAAAAAATGTCGGCTATGGAACATTTAGTAACCAGCAACTAAACAGGTCTCAATACCTAATGCTCTAAAAAACAAACAGAAGTGTTATCATAAAAGAGGTTTACATGATTGAGACCTGTGTAGTTCTAGAATACCTTATTGTTGCCATATGATAGGCTACATGTTACATTCACAGCTGAAAGGCTTTCATTATTTTTTCATAGATTTACTTTTGTTCAGAATTTTTTTTGATCATGTGATTGCCAATCGTGTTTTATATATTACAATTTGAAACAAACATGTTACAATTCGGAATGGGTGTTTGTCGTCTGAAAATTGTGTGATCTTTTATAATTTCATGAAAATTTTGTTCTGTTATATTTCCTCTTGTTTTAGCTTAAGAGCTGTTGCAGTCAGACATTCCAATTACGCGTCTGAGAAATCCCTTATTAATTTGTCAAATGTCCTGAAAACTGACGGCGTGTGCCTTCAACCAGAACCGCTAACATGCAACTGCAAAACACATCACGAAGTACACGTATTTGTTAGACGAATAGTCTCATTTGATATGTCATTGTAAATAATGAATTTACGATTTTCTATAATGAACAGGCTTAGAATAAAAAAGATCTATTTTCCAAGTCTATTATTTTGTTTAAAGAATATTTGTTTAAGCGAGTTTTGATTTATTCTTTGCAAGAATATGAAAAGATTAATAATTCATTTTCTGCATTGTCAGCGCCTACAGACTAAATATTGCTCTTTATTATGCAACTGCCATGACGACGACCCGATAACACCTGTCTGATATTTGTTGATATTGCGACGTCTGATATCACAGGACAGTGTTATTATGACACTGTCCTGATATCACGTTTTAGGCCCCGCCCACTTTAGACATTTAGTGAGATTTATGAAATAAGATCTAGGCTATTGTGGATTTCTAACACGCTACACTATAAATCAACATTTCAGAAGCTGCTTTAGGATACAGGGGCGCGTTTCATTGAAATTTCTGGGAATACAAGCAAACAGCACATCACATAAAATGGAAAAATGACTGTAGAATTTTTATTTTTGAATTAAATATAGTGTTGTCGGTATTCATTTTCTTAGTTAGAACATTATCTATCCATCTATAGCAATTTCGAATCAATTTTCGCGAAAAAGTTGATTTTCATTTTTTCACCCCCTTCCTGTTTTCATAGTTATGTCTTATTACCTGAATGATACGAGCTGAAACGTTATAAGGCGCCTCTAAAAGGTGCACACATGCTTTCTAGGAATGTTTTAATGTTCAGCATTTCCTATAAAGCATAATATTATCATGATTAACGGCGCTGAATTTAAAACGCCGACTTAAACCATTGATGACGTCATAAATACAACGTAAATCACTTAATTTACTTCTTTGTTTTTAATTGTGAAAAGGGAGAATTGAAGTCAGCTGCATAATAAATAGAATACAAAGTTACTGTCTTTTGATAACAGTTGATATCGAACTCGGATGAATATCGACCAGAAAGCCTCGGCAAGCCTCGGCTTCCCTGGCCGATATCATCAACTGTTATCAAAAGACAGTAACCTTGTATTCTCTATTTGTCCTGGAACCATGAGGTTTTCACATGACTATTTTTGCAAAAAAGATACCTCCAGTAAGTTTTACAGATTCCATTATATTATTATTATTATTGTTCATGATTTTAATTCAGTTTAAACAATATTTGTTGACTCAATGCAGATACAAATATAACAGTTACATAATCAGTACATTCTAGAATGAATTGAAAAGCAAAGAGTTTTTATAAACTCTTCCTTGAATCTATTTTATGACGTTCCTATTACTGAAGCATAGCAGATTGGGTTTATGTACGCCTTGCTGTTTCTTTTTTTGTCCTGCTGAACCCTTAAAAAAGTGTGTACCCTTTTTGTACATGTATCATTTATTTCAAATTCCCGCAATTCTGATTGAAACATATTGGTAATTGTTTTGTTAGGAACGAAGAGAGACTCCTAAAACACAACCAAATGTACAACCGTGTCTGAATTAATCCCATATTGGTAATTAGTTCAAATTTTAGAAGTCAAAAGTTCTAATCTTCGATCAAAGCACATTTTAAAAAGTTAACGTTAACTTCTTAGCTTTAGGTAACTCACAACTAACAGCTATTGGTTACACATTTTTAAACGACTGTAGTCTGTTAAATATCGGCAACATGACAATCACTGTACGATATATTTATTATAAAAGACACGAAACAATTGGAAGGAGTAAGAATATACCGTTCATAACGTGAATATATAAAGTCACATAATGTAATAACATTGCAGTTATCGCAATATGTATAAGTATGCAATTAATGGCTCTGTATTTCATATTGTTTTAATGCATACTATTATCATGCCCCATCAAGCAAGGTTTGTATGAGGTGTATAGAAATCACTTTGTAGCGTTCGTAACAGATCTCTTTAAATAATCATACAGGAGTGAGCCATTGTAACAACTTGGTACATAGTTATCTCATAAGAGGATGAGCATATAATGAAATATGCGTTTCAGGTCACTAAAGCCAAAGTCAATGCCAAACTCTGGAACCATTAATTCTAAAATGCTCATAGTATTTTAATGGAAGTTGGATAAAATGTTCATCTCACTGAGAAAACGTGCAGTACCCGTGTGCCAACCACGCCGGTGTAAAGGAATGATGACACCTCGGTCGATATTTTATATGAAAAAATGACAGATAAATAATGCTTCCCGTTGTAGAAAAGTGACCCCCTTTCGAAACAAACATAATTTGTTCACTACTTCTGCTACTACTATGACTACTACCACTATTCTAAAGTGTTTAGATGGTCAAAATATGTAAGGCAAAATAACCCGAACAGATTCACGGACGGACGGGAGCAAGCAAATATGGAAGTCTTCTTTACTAAAGTGGGGAAACAATTTATTGTTTGTTTTTTAGGAGTTTAACGCCCGCTTTTCAACAATAGTTCAGTCATATACAGGCGGTCAGTTTGCCACACCATCCTACCTGGGTTTCTTACCAGTACCTTGACCCCTTGACCCGTGTCTACTTTATCACATTTAAGAGCCATACGGTCGAAATCCCCGTGGTGTTCGAACTAACCATAATTTATTATTTAAAGTTAATTCCACCTGGCGCATCAGGGGATCGACCCTGATCTTTTAATTACCGGTCCACTTTACTTATTGCCATACCAATGCTTCACCACCGCAACTTGACTTCATTTTCGTGTCAATTTAACTTAGCGTACACACACTCTGGCTATAAACGCATATGTTAATTAAAGCATTTTGTTTTAGACTTTTACTCCAGTTAAATTGTAGGTTGTACTAAAATATATCGATTTTTAAAAAATATACATGATCGTTTTTTGTACAACATCGCTGAAAGGTAGATACGCATGCGCTTTTCATATAAATTCCAGGGTCAATTTTCTGAAGTATATGGACTCCATCTGACTATGAGCGCTCACTTTTCGTCTTTATCTGAAGTTAAATTACTTAACCTTGTTTACTGACCATGCTTGTCAAGAAAGGAGAGCGGCGGTGTAGTGGTTAATGTGCCTGACGCTCATCCCGGTGGTTGCGGGGTCACTTGAATCGTACCTCTTCATATTGCACCAGTTTGTTTAGGGAGTACAAGCTTTCTTCACAATCGAGCTAAAATAAATTAGTATAAACTACAAGGAAGTCCTCTCAATGGAGATAACTGTGATGACTGAGCTTTACTCTGGTGTCACAATGTCTTGTCAGAAGCATTATCATGACACCACAGCTATTGCTTGTTTTATTAAGTGGTTCACCGTTAGACAGTACAATGTAAAAAAGCAAAATCAGATAAAAGTATGTATTTAATTGTGCATTTACATGTATATATTCATGTTAAGCAAAAATAACTTCATATCAATGGAAGATAGCAAAAAATACATTTTAATGCAAGTGACACTACAAAACAAAAGAAATCATAGATACGAAGATATAAAGAAATCTGACTGATCACAAATAGGATAATACAATGTATCAATGCATGTATTGTTGAGTCACCGACACTTTTGTTTTGTACTTACAAATGTTATCAGTTATAAATGTAACGTTACCTAACAGGACGCTGAAAACCATCGTATACCGCGTCACACCAAAGACAAAGTCATATATTGGGATCAAAGGTCAAGATGCTATATTTTCTAACCTCTTGAATGATTTTCATGAAACCTGGATCAAATGTTAATCATTCCATTATGACATGCAAAGCCTGTGCTCCAATCAGGTCTGCTCAATGCCAAGTCTCTTACGGACCAAGGCGCTACTTTACTTTTTAAACGCAACTGTAAGGAATTTCATGAAACTTGGACCAAATGATCATCCCCGGAGATGACTTAAGGTCAAGGTCACTTTTAGGGGTTAGAGGTCATCATGTGACTTTATCTCATTAATTCTTCGAAGGACTTTCATGTAACTTTAGATAACTGCTGATCTGATCGAGACAATTCAAAGTCACACTGATGGGTCAAAGGTCAAGGAATTTTTTAATATGCATTGCTTTTAAACTGCGTACACATGTCCATTATTGTGTCATATGTTGCTGGTTTGAAATACCTTTAGTTAAATCTGAAGTTTGAATGATATTTCAATAAACAGTTTCACAAAATTCAGTAGTTCTTGTGCCAAAGCAGTAAATATGAACACAAGGGCATAAATGTTTATAATTTCTCTACAATAATGTTTTTTGTTTTCCAAAACAAAGTTTGACACACCGTTAAGAAAATGGAAAACATTATGTGACATTAAATGACTATTAAATACGCCGACTTGTACAAAACTTAATACCCTTTTAATTGAAGCTTTAAGGAAACTCATGAGACGTTGCATGCTGAATGAAATGTATCAATTTGACTAGATTCCTTTTCGTATGGTTCTATTTGAATGAATGTCCCGTTGTTCAACTTTTATTGCATGCTATTAGAAACTCTTTCATGCTGTTTTACATTTCAAATGCATCTTTTACCTCAAGCACAAGGGAAAAAATCCTGCTATCACCACGTTTATGTAAGATCTTCATCTGATTGGCTATGTAACATCTCAAACTGATTGGCATTTAATGTTATCGTTTCCATCATGTTCGCTATTAATATTATGTTATGGTGTCGAAAGTCCATTAAAAGCGGATTCTGGTCGTTATTCATTGCCATAGCTGGATGTTTATAGCTCAATGATGAATATTCCATCAATACGAATGGACATCTATATACTAGCAAGCCATGACATTCTAATGAAAGAAAGATTTTTTTCTTCTATCAAATACCGCTGTGCTTCCTATAGGTTTCCTGCAACAGTGTAACGACTTGGTATTTGCAATATAAAGTGCTTGTTTATACACCACAGGAAGTAAAGTTATGTTTGCTCGATATCGTTTCATACTATTAGTTTGGCATTCTCTTCAATTTATCGCCTCTAATGGGTATTATAATCACAATTTACACGTGCGTGGTATTACTGTCGTTGCCATATTTTATGAAATTTCAGTTATAGGACTGTCATGCTGTAGCAGTTCTCATATCTTTCAGCCTTTTCCTTGCTTTCAGTTTACTAACCCAATAGTTGAACATTGTATTTGTTTGCACTGGATAAATTGCATAGGTTAACAACTTATTAGTACAGTATTTGAATTTTCAAAGTAATCCATTCCAGAAGTGGCAGGTGCTTTGAAATTACGGAGTCTCTTATAAATTTGCATTTCCTTAGCATTTCGTGCATACGATTTTGTATTAAGAAATTCGCTTTTCAGTCTACAGTGGATTATAGAACATAATCATTGGGTGGTGCTTAACGCTATAATGATCTACATGGCAGAGGAGTCCCGATGTTAAAATGAAAAGTGAAATACTTGTTTTATTTGGAGACAAATCACGAACGATCCAAATATCCTTCTTCCATTTATACACGGAAGGTATTGTTAAGTTAACAACAGTCAAATGATCGAATACATTTCTGGTGCCAATGACACCCACCCCATTACTACACTGTATACATGTATAAGTATAGTAAATCGCCAGATGTTCCTCCGCGGTCCACTAAAATGCCGTCCCTATTAAGTACCATTTCCTTCGTGTTTCAAATCAATTTTCATTCAAGATGTTTTGTTTGATGTTCAGTCGTTATAAGAATCCACTGCAAGTAGTATTGCAAGTTTCTGTGTCAGCTAAAACAAAATTAAATGGGGTAAATCTTGTATGCCTACTAACAGAATATATGTTGTTTACATCACATGTTTCAGTTACGTGACCATGCATTTTTTGCTGGTGTTTCTCTATATTTGTTTGTATATACAAGATGTGGATAGATCTTCAAAGAAAAAGCAGTCTTGCAAATCGTGGAAGACTATATATATATATCACATTAAAAAGTAAGCCGTACTAAACCTATCTTATATGGAAAACAGTAGAAACTATATTTCAATAATTCCAACTTGCAAGATCACCTCCACATGTCATGAAAATTACTCAATTCTTAGGAGTTGGTCTTGTTTGATAAGATTTTCATCAAAAAGACCAGTTGTGAACAGAACGCCAATACTCGTAATGTTTTTATTGAAAAAGAATAAATCTGTCATTTTAGAAAATATGAGAGGAAACGCGATTTTAAGGTGATTAGGCCTTCAAACCTTGTCACACCAGATACTGTTTGTCGCTACATATCCAGATATTTTATCTTATTCATGCACATACACATGTATATATCTACTGTCTAAAAATGAGACAGGCAATCCTATGTATGCCATCTGACACTTCATAACGTTAACCTTTCCACTTCATGCCACCTCAGAGATGATTTCCTTGTGTATTTATTACCGCCTGAAAAGGCTCCATATTTTGATGAAAAAGGGATTGAAACAACCTGAAACTTGGAAAGAATATTGTATTTGGTCATTGTTTTGAGTTATATCGTCAAAGAATAATTACGAAAACCTCTAATTACGAAAACATAGACGCTAGTCATGTTAGAATTATTACATGTGCAATGTACTTAATTTAATAGTGTAAATCAACACTGCCATTGCAATTTTCATGTGCATGCAAGACGGCTCTTGGGTGTCAAGAGAACTGCCAAATTTCTTAGAAATTGATATTACACTTTCAATCCAGTTGTAACTGTAGCTGTGTGTATGTCGACTCAAATTAAACTTATAGTTACTGAACATCAGTTAATTGAACTTTAACCGAGATGTACATTCTGTGAGACTCTCTATTTCAAAATACAGTGTATTAAGTAAGGGCGCTGAGAAACGTTTGTCTCAATAAAAATATAAATGATAAAAGAAGTAATTAACACGATGATTATACATGAAAATGATTTATCTAGCGGACTTTTATGTGGATATTACAGCTGTATCAAATCAAAGAGGAAGTAGTATGATCAAATGATGATTTTTACTAAAATATTTACAGCGCGCCACATGATAGTATATATCATTGCCGCCAAAATATACCCAAATATGTTTACCTAACAGCATTTCACCACTCGTAAAAAATACAAAATGTGTTTCGGCAAAAGGGAATATTTTATAAAAACAGTATATCTTGATACAACCTTATGTTGGAGAAATCCAGCCATAATGAAGAGAAAGATTTGTAGGACCATTGAAATGTGATAAACTTGTGTCAGTGTAACTTTCATGGTCCGCAACTGCAAGATCGTTTCCAATCTAATTGGCGCTTGCGCAATTATGTCCCGTTAAATTGGGGCTTGCGCAGTTTATACAAACACAGATAACTTCCCTGTAAGCTGAATATGTTCCAACACGTATTGAAGTTTTTTCTTGCACAAATAACAGTTGTCTGTTTTGTTTTGAACAACTGTCATTTTCACTGAAATTAAGAGAAAATCGTTTTGTTTAAGACAGGAAAATTACCAACTGTGTATTTTGACGCCTAAATGTAATTATACCGGAATCTCGTCTGCAGGATGCATTAACACATTGGTTGTTATAACCAGCTTTACACTTATCTTAAATTAAAATTGTGTAATAGAGGCATTTGTTTTACAATGATTTTAGATCATATCAATCTATATATAGTTGTAGGAGAGACACTGAGATGATATTTGATGAAAGATATACCAAAATAATTTTGAAGCAACCATAAAGATTTAAGATAATGTGTGCATAACTTTTTAACAAGCTCGTTTTCAAATGGACTACATTCAAAACGATAAAAAATGACTTTTTACATTAACCAAATCAAGTTGTTAAATTTTACTTTTCACGGCAATATATCATTTAAATATTTTGTTCTTAGAATAAATGCTAGTGACTCATAAGAGTGTTTGTCTTGTATGAATATAAAGTTTCACCCAATTCTAATTTAAATATAGTAAAATTGCAGTAATAGAAATTGTACATAATCTATTTACAGCACTATAGACCCATATCTAGTAAACGTATTTTAGTGATACACAACCTCAAACACATCTATTCAGTTAGATGTTGAGAGTGAGTTTTAGGCAAGCTTGTCTGTCCTTTGCACTGTTCTATAATCTCAAAGCCATTTCCAGACTTATAACAGTTACCATGATGTCTTTCCTCGTCTGCTGAAGTTTCTTGCAACTAGTCCTGTTTTAAAGACGTAACAAACAGGAAATTCCATTGTGTACACATCTTTCAACATTAACATATCAGCTAGTACTGGATATGGCTCTTAACGATACTTTTTATTGACATTACCAAATGTAGCTACCAGATGGAAAGAGTTACATATGGAGAGCAGCTCTAACATTACATTCCTTGCGATCCTACGTGTTCATATTCATTATAGGTTTTGCAGATATAAGATAATTTCGATACAAAAGACCATACATGATAAGCTATTTAAATCGCCTATGAAGACCTGTAGAATAAAAAGCAGTGTCTGCATTATTCCTCCCTGAGATAGAGGGCAGCCTTTATTCTATACTACTTTAAACTTAAGTAGAATCAACATTGCAGATCAAAAGGCATCACTTCATTTAAAGTTCCAGTATCAAATTTACAAGTAGCTCTCATATCATCAAGAAAGTCTGACTGACAGAAATGACCTTTATTTGTACCAAAACCACTCATAACTTTGCTTATTAAATCGATAAGTACATTTTAGAAACAATGACATTGCAAAATAAGAAGAAAGGCTTTCTGGCAACTCTTTTTCTTGAAGAAACGACTTGAATACGAAAGAAAGGTATATGTCAGCATTGCTCTAGAGCGAATAGAACATGGTTCTGTCATTATCCTATCAATGAATTTATGTTACTATATCAGTGAAATCAAAGTGATCCTGGTATTTTAAGTTCATTCAGATAGTCTACGTGTAAGTGTCTGCATGATAGACTGACCATACTACGAGGTCAGAGGCAATGTCCACATAGTGCCTTCGTTGTATGCTCTCAGGTTTGATGGAGTGCGTATATACTACAGACGGCATATTGGAGGTAGTGCTTGTTGGTCACGTGTTAGTCGAAAAAAATAGAAATTGTCAACATGAGCAATGTATTACTAAGTATGTATTTGCAAAGAAGATTTTTTTCTGTACATAATTTCTGTATGGAAATGTGAACTTTCTTCCGACGGCTGACTCGATATTAGTGTCAGATGTCAAGATAATCTTTAAATATGAGGTGTAATCGGTCGGTTTATTAAGAGAAAGTGTTCATTAGAGGCCATTTGTGGTGAAATACAGAGGAATTTAGTGACTGTTTTATCAGAAACAAATGTCTAGTATCGATATTTGTGTCAAAGAACACTAGAAATAAACGCTTAATTATAGTAGGTAATGAAGATTGCAGTAACTGTTATTTACATGTCGCGGTGCATTATTTTTCTGAACATCAGCCTATTTTATGTCAAAATATTCCTGTAAATTCCTGCCAAAATTATAGATATAAAACAGTCTGTGCCAAGCCTTTCCACATACTTGTGTCGCAACAATAATAATTAACTTAACAGGTTAAAGTTTAATTTGGAAGATTTTCTTGATGTAGACTATATGGACTTGGTTGTATGCTTAAGACAAAGTTTATCTGCAACTCCCAAAACCTTTTTGGATGGATGGCAAAGAAATGTCAGAGAAGGATCTAGCATGATGTGAAGTTGTTTTGACCGAGACCGAAATCACTGACAATTTTCTTCTGCTATGTATGTGAGATATAAGCAGACGACATGGTCTGAGAGGGAGTTACCCTCGTGTCTTCATCTGCATCTGATCTAAATTTGCATTTAATTTGACCGATGGGTGAGACGACAAATAGACAGTGGTGCATTTAGTCACCGTTTAAACTTAGATAAAGGCTAATGCTAGTCTTGAATAACACATAATAACAGAAAGTACTTCTTAACGTGATGTTCGTAGTTTGGCTTTTATCGTTATAAGTGTTCCCCGAAAGTTCCTGTAACAGCAATATTTTGACAGTTTATAGACAACAGTTAGGCTGTGTAGGAGACACACGTCTCAGTTACAAACAGTCTGTAGTTTTTATTACCACAGGGAAAATAGTAGGATGTTTACATTCTAACATAATTGTTTATCATATAAGTAGTAGTATAGTGAAAATTAAGCCATTATTTTCCCCACCTGCTTAATAGTTTACGCAAAAACCGAAACTACAATTTAATTTCATATTGGTAAGTAAGGTATAATGTTTTTTTATGTCATTAAGATGGTATTTTCAATTTTGGCATATTTTGTGTATTTCAGATGATTCGTCTAAAGAACCGTCCAAGTCAGAAGAGAAAGGTAAGCTATATTTGTTAAATTCTACATATTTCAAAATCGAGATTTTTGCTTCTAATCTTTGATATGGTACTGAACGCGAAAACAAATTTAATTCCATAGACGTTTGCCTGGTTAGATGCTGTTGATGTTTCTCATCAATGCAGACTTGGGACGGCCAGTCAAAACATGCAATAAATGTGACAATTTTCATGATCATTCCATAATAAACATCATAATTTCAAAATACTTTCTGTATAGTATGACGGTAAAATATTTACAGATTTACTGTGAATCATTATGTGTTATTTACATATTTATAATAATGAAATAAGAAAAGGAGCTGGTTCGATATTTATCTTCGTTAGAGACATAATTATGTTTTTGAAAAATACTTAGACATGTATGTTAGAACTATGTATAAGAATTCATACACCCATATATATATAACGGTACAGAACAGAGCAATTCAAAATGAACCAAGTAAAACGTTTCCAGCGCAAACGGTATAAAAGGTTAAACTTTATCCGTGCCTCACTGTCTTGAAGAAAACATTTAGTTTAAACAATATTTTATTAACTCAAAACATTTACAGAATATGAACATAACATAATCGGTACATAAAGGATATAGTAGAAAGCTAATAGCTTTTTTTGTAGAAATTATCTCCTTTAAAAAAAAAGAAATATACGTATTACACCAATGAATCATGCTGCATGTGTATATTTAATTGTATAACCTGATCAAACATGAAAATGAATTTTTTCTTGTAGCTTGTAACAGTCACTTTAATACTCTTTAAAGTGGTCTGGGATATCAATTTTCTTTGAAAAAAATAAATTGCTTTGGAAACTGTACAAACTTGCTTACTAATTAACATTCCTTCTCGATTTTATATTTTCTGATAAATGCATTAAACCCTTAAAGTTATATTAAAAGCATTTATTTGCTTCAGATATTGAAGTCGTGCATGCTTTTGTTCATGATATTACAAAATTGCTAAGGCAGATGTATGATTATTTACATAGTCTTGTAATGCTTCGCGATTATGTCTTTAATATCAATTATGATACATGTAATTAAAATTTTGCACATCTTGAAACCTTTTGAGTGTTTTCTTACAGTGGTATTATACAGAACAAAAGTTATTGAGGGAAATCTGCGGATCATTCAGGGGCCTTTTTCTTCGTTTAAACCAGAATATAGCGACAAGTCTTCTACATCTTATTCATTATTTTCATCCTCATTCACATATCAGGTCAGTATGAAGCCATGGTTATTGGTACGTGGCATTCCCTGTTTGATATTATTTTTGTTTGTTTGTTTGTATGTTTTAGTCAATACTTTAGACAGAAGGCATAGCTTACTTTGCATTCTATATATGGGCAACTATTATCAATTGTGTCCATAAACCCTAGAACTATTGTTTAAGTAACAGAATCCGATGCATTATGTTGAACGTGTTCATCAAATATTTGTAAAGGGTAATTAATACCTGTCTTTTGAGTAACTTCAACTTCCAGACTATATGAGTTCCATCTTTTTGGTATTACAGCGGAACGGTTTTATCCGGATTTAAAACATTTCTGCGAATTAAGTAGTATACATTAAGCATATAGGAAGTTATCTGCATTTAGTGTAGTTAGAGAATAGGCAGCATTAATGGCAAATGCAATACACTGAAATTAAATTAATGTGTTGTTCTTTTAAAAATACAGGACGGCACGGAACAGAACCTTTATTGACATAGTCACAGATTGATAATATGTGAACATGTAAAAACGCATAAACAGGTGTGGAACTATGATTTTCTGCATAATTCTTAAAATGGGCGGAGCTTTTGATCATTATGTTAAACAAGGTAATAATAAAAGATGAGTTCTAACACGTACCTGTACACATGTAAATATATAGAGATTCTTGGTTCTAACAGAAGTTCCTATAATCTGAATTTACGTGGCTAGTTTTTAATGAATAGTAAGTATAAGAATATTCAAAATGCATCATGTCATATTCATGGTTGATATAACTGCATCATGTTAGTTCATTGACTCCGTCAATGTGTAGCTGTGAAACATTTTGGTGAAGGTCGCAGCCATATAGAGACTTCAGAGCAATATAAGACACAGCGATTACAAGTTTGCTTACTAAAGTAAGATTTGATTTTCATTTAGGTAAATCTAGGTATCAGGTTAACTTAAATCTGCGTGGGAACATGTCTGAACCATACAGATATATAACTATGCCCGTATGTGTAAATTAACTTTCTCTTTTCTAGTAATAGTCGAAATGTCTTAAACTCCATGAATTATTCAAAGAGTAGGTACTTTGGTCTCTGTAATGAAAACAATTAACAGTCAATTTAATTAAGATGTCTTAAATGGTACATGTGTACTTAATTATGCTTACATACTGTCACCTTTATAACTGTAAATTAAATATATTTTAAAGATAGTTTGGTCACGGATTTTTGGTATTCATTCATCTCATTTTGCTAAAGTTCTTTTCCCGACTTGAATGCTCTATGTATTATGATGCTGGAATAACCGTTTCACAAGCGCTTCATAACAGACACGCTATCTCTATCATGCATCTAGGTAACAATTAGGAAAAGGTTGGTTGAGGATGGCTTCCAGATCCCTATTCAACCTGTGGACGGGGATAATAAATGGGGTTACCCTTATGGGGCCCTAAAAAACCCAACAAAACAATTAGGGCATAGAACTAGGCAAAAGAAAAGTGCTTTTTGATGTCATATAAATCATAAAATATATTTTTGAATGATATGTGAAGTAGGGCTAAGGATATTTTGTTTTAATTCAAAGAAGTATTGTCAATAATGAGATTTCCTAAAGTTCACGCTGTAGAGGTCAAACGTGTAGATACCAAGAAGAGATGCTGATGATGGCATTTGTCATAGTATTAAAAAAAATAATATGTGTTTGCGGAATAGGAATGGATCAGCATTTGGATAAGGCATGAACGCAGCTAAAACCATTTTAATATCCCGATAAAACCGTTCAACAATTAATACCGTGTCCGGAAGTAGAAGTGATTCAAGCGACAGCTATTAACCTTTAGAAATGATTGATGGATATTATCAACGCATAATGTATCGGATTCCGTTACTTACTCGATAATCCCACATTTAATAGAGACAAATGGTATTGTAAGCTCATACACGACCCACAACCAATTATGTTGGCTATTAGCCTAGTTTTAATATGATACGCCTACTATCAACAGTATGAACAGATTAAATCTATTTAGTCTATTCGCTGTTAACTTAGTTTTAATACCTTACACCTACTATCAAAGTACGAACAGGGTAAATAGCCTCTTTGATTCTTTTAAAACTTATCGCACATGCTTCTGTTCATATTGTTCTATTGTCGAAACTCGAAAAGTCTTGTTACTCTGCCAATTTTTTGCATAAGGTTAAGCTGTTGCACACAATTTATATCAACTATTATAGGCATTTTATTTGAAATAAATCGCTATTCTTACTTTTGATATTTGAAATTTATATTGAAAGAAATCCTGTTACTATAGCTACGGTGCGAAGATAAGGATCTTGCAAATGTGAACGAGCAAGTTGTGACCAAAGACTTGTTAAGATCAAACTATAAGTTATTAACTTGTTTAGACCGAAAACATGTCATAAAAACTAACAAGGAAATTTCGTGACTTTGTTTTGCACGAAACAAAACCATTCTACAGACAGCACTTTCATCATGAAGACGAACACGATAATTTCGTGACTTTCATTCCAGTGTCTTAGAAATAATAATTGAAAACTCCTTACAGTTTTGCTTGTATTGCAGATGAATAACATTTTGCGCCATAGTGATTTAGCTGCATCATATTCTCATATTGAAATTGTAAATATAAGGTGAGTAAATGCTGTTCTTTTGGTCAACTCTTCCAGTGGCATTTAGTATTGATTCTGAGCTAGAAGCTGCCTTCGTTTTGTTATTTAACGGCGTGAATTTAACTGGAACCTAATACAGTGATTTCATTAATTGACCATAAGCGAAGGCCTACATAAGCGACGGCTTGTATACATGAAACACAAGACAAGATTGGAGAACTCTTAAGATTTAAGTATTCAAACGTCAATAGATAGATTGTCCCATTGAGTAGCAAACTAGTGGTTTTGAAAGACTAAGCATATATCGTTTTGGAAAATTTATATATACATGTATATCTATATATACATGTATAAGTACTATTAATTGACAAACATTTACCTATCACTTTTTTATCACTATGCATACATTTGTAATTGTCTAAAGAATTGAATACTAAATGGAACGCAAGCTCTTACCGTGTAACGGAAATATGATTAAAATGATGTGGCGGATGAATAACCCAGTTAGGGTCATCTTTGCCTCATACTGATATTGTAAATAGTAATGATGATTTCTGTGAAAGCATTTACTTTGGTAAAGGACGTTGCCTCAAGCAACAGTCCAATTAAGTAATTAAATATATACATCAATAAAATGTTCAAACAGTTATATTGTAGTGCTTATTTCACATGTATTTTATATTTCAGCTCAGGGAGCGTGCTGGTGAATTTCATTCTTCATTTTAGTCGATTTATAGATATATATCCCACTACATCTAGAGACATTGCTGGTCTTCTTATAGATGGACTGAGTAATAGTCTATTTTTGATTGACAAACAATCAGTTAATATTCAAGCAAAAGGTAATACATTTTACGCTCATTTTCATAATTTGACTGATAGCTGGTGGACTTCGAAACATATTTCTATATATAATATATTGTTTTAGAGTAAGTTGAATTATTTTATATGTTAGAGACCCTATTCAATTTCAAAGTTGTCTCTTCAATATTTACGGTTCCGGTGCATTTTCAGTCATTTCATCAACACCGTTCTCCGTGTAGCCGTTTAAATTCGATTGGTCATGTCTGGTGACATGTATCGGCAGAATTTTTCTGACGTGTTTTATAATGCCAAGTGATGACGATTTGTGTGGAAAGCGTGTTTAATGACTCTGTATGATGACGATCTGCGTAAAGTGTGGTTTATTATGCTAAAGGACCATGATCTGCGTAAAGTCGTATTTTATTGTGCTCAGTGATGACGATATGCGTAAATTCGTGTTCTACTATGTTAAGTGATGACGATCTGCGTACGACCGTGTTTTACTATGCTACATATAAGTGATACTGATTTGCGTAAAAAGCGTGTTTTATGATGCTAAGTGAAACCGATCTGCGTGAAAGTGTATTTTATGATGCTAAATAATGACAATCTACGTAAAAGCGTGATTTGCGATGCTAAATGAAGAAGATATGCGTAAAAGTGTGTTTAATTATTCTAGGTGATGACAAACTGTGTAGAAAGTGTGTTTAATGATACTAAATGACTACGATCTACGTAAAAGCATGTTTTATTATGCTATAGTGGCGATCTTCGTAGAAAGCGTGTGTTTTGATGCCAAGTGACGACGATCTGCACTAGCTAAAGTGTGTTTTATTATGCAAAGTGATGACGATCTGCGTAAAAGTGTGTTTTATTAATCTATCTGTTGACGACTGCGCAGAAAGCGTGATATTTTGGGCTAAGCGATGACGGTCTGCGTGAAAAACGTGTTTATGATGCTAAGTAACGACGTTCTCAGTAAAAACGTGATTTATGATGCTAAATGATGACGATCTGCGTAGAAAGTGTATTTTATGAATCGCGTTGAAAACGTCCCGCGAGGAAAGCGTGTATGATTGAAACGCGATGAAAAGGGTTCCGAGAGGAGAGCATGTGGTTGATATTCGATATGATAAAATTCTGCATGGAAAGTGAGTTTCCATGTTGCGATGCGATAACGTGTGTCTTTTAATGTGACATTGGAATTTTTCTCTTAACCAGTTTTACTTTGAAGCGACCCTGTAATGCTAAACGCACATAAACTCAATTATATTTAATTGCATGTAGATTGATATCCATGATTTGCACGACCTTTTGAGCAAACGAGTGTGCATGTCCTGCTGGTGATTTTGAAAAACAATTGTATGTTTACTTTGTCTAGAAACGACTGCAATGCCGCTGATAAATGTACGAAAGTTAAATAAATTCACAATACCTTCGTAGACAAATGAAGCTTGACTTGACAGACTGTTCTTGACTTGCATATTTCTTTTCAAGTATTTGGCAACATTTGTCTTACTAGGACCATAATGTTTGAAATATTGCTTTTATAATGCCAAGCTTCACTTAGAATTCAGTAATCATGAATAAAAACGCACATACATTTTCTGATTTGTTTATTTTCTTATCCGCCGTGTCATTTATTGTCTGGAAATCTAACGACTATCTCAAGAACTCCTAGTAATCACTACTTGGAGAAACATTGGCGTTGTCAATGTCGTCAAATACGAATTTCATGTAGACCTTCCCATGGATGCAACTTTCTATTTACATGCAAATAACAAATTGAGGGGATTTGAAACGTATCTAAGGCATTGATCAGCTAGCAAATTGTGTGATAAGTCAACGGATAGGACAATTGCCTCGGAATAATCTGTTGACAGTAATATATGAGCTGTGTTCTGCGAAAAGCAACGTGATTTGCGGGTAAAACAGATCAAGATCAGCATTGCACCTTCACAGTTAGTTCTAGAAGCTTATATCGCTTATATATTCAAAGACACATTGTGTATCATCGTTATATCATTGTAGCAGTGCTTTAACTATCTTCTTCACTGAGTGAAACGTTGTTGTAGTGGCTGAACCGTATTCCCAATAAGTCGCTGTTCGAATGGAACGACGCTATATCTACCCTTTTCACAATTTGAAAAGACGCTCCAATGGTCTTAGATGTTTCCTTTACATCTGTGCGAACACTATGAAAGTATATTAATTTACTTGCACTTTACAGATTCTGAAAGTTTGTTCACTAAGAAAAACAATTCAACATTTTATTAAAAGTGCACTGGTCTATACGATAGAGCATATTTAAATTGAGGTTGGTACTTATATGCCTTTGTAAAAGAGTGTTCTGTGTCTAGATTACCTCCATCGTAATTTGCTCTAAATCCCAAAAAGAAATGGCGAATATGTGTGCTGCTTTAACACATTTTAATTTTCATCGAATTAATCCAACTTAGGAAGTAGAGATAAAGCATTTTACAATGCAAGATCTTTGCAAATGATGTCAGTATGTAGTCTTACTTGTATTCTTATAAATAAAGATCGTTCAAATGTTGCAGTTTTAAGATCTAATTTTTCCAGAAAATGGAGATATAGCACTAAATTTATCAAGCAAAGTTTTGACAATAGTGTCTGAGTATTAACGAACAACAAGAGTGTGGTTTTACACAGCGAGCCTCAATACTGTATTCATTCATATAACACAATGTATCATACATAATCATGAGTTTGATGTCGGGGCTTTCATTGCTCGTTTGATATGCAGATGGCGGAATTGCATGCTATTTACGTTCAGCAAGCTCTCATAATACCAGATGGAAAAAGTAACGAGCACACAACAAAAGAAACTGTCTTTTCATAGCAGTAACTATTGGTGCATATTGTCAGCAAAACGCTATATGAACGACATAAAGCATTTGGTTTGCAAAGCGTTTTGACATTATTTATATTACCCATCAGAACGACAATAACAGATTATGGTTAAGTAAAATGCTTAAAATATAATTCATTTAAGAGTTATTTCTCTTATGAGCAAATTGAAATGAAAATTAACCTAACAAAGTATTTTAACGAATTGATCTGTATTCAGTTATATTCAATTTAAGTTAAACTGTTTCACAAACATTAAAGTTATAATATTAGGGATATTCATAATTGTTAGACCATAAATCAGTGCTAATTGTCCTTTGAAATATTACCATATGATTGTCATATTGAAGGGTACTATAAGATTTATCATCTTTGAATGAAGCTTATCAATTGTCCATGTTTTGAATCATGCTTGTGAACACTTGTCATGCTGTAAGCATTTTTATCTTTGTAGATTCTGCTTTATCTGTGATAACTACCTCAAAACCGGGTAAGAATATTGTATTGTTTATTATTTGTTATCTAATGATTAACTCAAAACCGGGTGAGAGTATGATATTGTTTATTATTTGTTATGTTATAATTACCTCTAAAACCGGTTATAAATATTGTATTGTTTATTATTTGTTATCTAATGATTAACTCAAAACCGTGTGAGAGTATGATATTGTTTATTATTTGTTATGTTATAATTACCTCTAAAACCGGTGATAAATATTGTATTGTTTATTATCTGTTATCTAATGATTAACTCAAAACCGGGTGAGAGTATGATATTGTTTATTATTTGTTATGTTATAATTACCTCTAAAACCGGTTATAAATATTGTATTGTTTATTATTCTTTATGAAATGGTATCCTTAATACCGGGCAAAAATATTTTATTTACTATGCGTTTATTTTCATCATATTGAAACTACCCCAAAACTTGGCAGCAAGAAATTCAAGTTTTAGATTGTTTTAATGACAAGTATTTTTTTAAATATTATTTCGCACGTGATATTGTAAAAACAAGAGCTAAGGAAGTTTTTTTAATATGTAAAATAATTGCAATTACACAAGAAGTCCGACTAGAGATTGCCATAACTTACTTCACATCAGATAGGATCACAAACTGTTACAGTGATAACTTCCCCCCAATTTATGGTTCAATTTCACCATAGGTAATATATTTTCAGCATTTACATGGTTTTAATTTTATCTTGTCAAATGGCAAATTTCTCATCTTTTCTGTTTTGAATACCGGGTTTTTGTGTCGCCCTTTCGGAGAAAAGGCGATACATAGGGATCGCTTTGTCCGTCTGTCCGTCCGTCCGTCCGTCACACAAACATAACGTTGGCTATAACTTTGCCATTTCTTAAGATTTCTTCATCAAACTTTACAATTGTATTGCTTATGACAAAAAGGTCAAATTTAGTAGGTCAAGGTCATATTTGATAGAGTTATGCCCCTTTTTGTACTTGGATTTTGTCACGAAAACTTAACGTTGGCTATAACTTCGCCATTTCTTAAGATTTCTTCATCTAACTTTCAAATTGCATTGCTTATGACATAAGGGTCGTGATGCTGCCAAATTTTATAGGTCAATGTCATATTTGACAGAGTTATGCCCCTTTTTATACTTAGATTATTACTATAACTTTGCCATTTCTTAAGATTTCTTTATCAAACTTTCAAATTGTATTGCGTATGTCAAAAGGGTTGTGATGCCGCCACATTTTATAGGTCAAGGTCATATTTGACAGAGTTATGCCCCTTTTTGTACTTAGATTTTGTCACGAAAACTTAATGTTGGCTATAACTTTGCCATTCCTTAAGATTTCTTCATCAAACTTTCAAATTGTATTGCTTATGGCATAAGCGTCATGATGCCGCCAAATATTGTTGGTCAAGGTCATATTTGACAGAGTTATGTCCCTTTTTATATTTAGATTTTGTCACCAAATTATTGGTTATTCTGACAAAGCGTAAGAGGGCGACACAAGTGTTATACTGAACACCCATCTAGTTTGAATTTAGCATAATTTTGTGACAACAGTTTATTTAAAACGCTGTTCCAGACGGTGGTTTATGTTAATAAGGTAGTAATAGAATATAACCGACATTTCAACAGTATTTTGCAATTATCAAAGAAATAGTAATATTAGAGTTTATCACTGTTGGTTCAGTGGAATTATACAGTCACACTAACAAGTTTCCATTTATCTCCTAACATTGGCTGTGTTATGCAAATATTCATTCATTAAAAGCGCAGTTATAATCTGTTTGCCTGTCGTCTGCTACGTATTGCAACGGATGAATCTTGAATGGCAATGAAAAAATCCAGAATGTTCATGTATTTACGAGCAGACAATTTGCTTTAGTGTTCAATAGATTGTATACAAGGCATCCCGGATCTTCTTAGATAAGCTTTCACTTATAGCTCTCATGCATATTGAATGCATCATATTCTAACATATGTCCATTATATCGCCAATTTAGTATTAAGTTGTATCGCCAAAATAAAAATCAAAATCTAGTGTTATCAGATGTTGAAAACATTTCTTCCTCATAAATTCATCAGTTTAGCTCAATTATTGATCAAATTTAACGCCTGAAGAGTCTGCCTCTCGTAAAACTCCCTCCGCAGGTGTTTTGCAAAAACTATTTATTTTAAGATTATATTTCCTAAAGTGTCATTATGCCCCCTCTCCCCACTTTCCCTATTGAAATGGAAAAATTCATTGATTTGCACATATTGGTCCGTTGGTCTGCCCGTAGATCAATTCTTGTCCGATCAATAACAAAAAAAAAGATTTGTCCTATGTTCCTCAGAATATGTAGGTTGGTTGGTAATGACCAAAAGATGACCCCTTATTGATTTTGAGGTCAAACGCCAAGGTCACAGTGTCCTTCAGTAGAAAAATCTTGTCCGCTCATTATTTAGAGAACGCATTTGCCTTGTATCGTCGAACATTGTATGTAGGTTGATCATGACCAGTAGATGAAGCTATCGATTTTGAAGTTGACACGTCAAAGTTCAAGGTCACGCAGACCTTTAACACAAAAAGCTTGTCCGAGCACTAACTAGGGAAATCTTTGACCTAATGTCCTCAAAAGTGATAAGTTGGTTGGTCATAACTAGTTACTCCTTTTGATTATGAGATACAGGTCAAGGTGACTATATTTGACTGCCGTCCGGACAGAGGGCATACGCGTTTTATAAAAACCTCTTGTTATGTCTCACCGAAGGGAGACACAGGGGTTTTGTATTTTTCTTTTTCTCCTACTTCTACTTCTTCTCCTGCTTCTTCTTCTTCTTCTTCTTCTTTTTTTTCTTGATATTAACATTAGGCTCCAATGGAATTTTGTCCAGAGTAAAACTCGGAGGCTACTTGAAGGAGATGAAAAAAACGTGGAACAATGATATGTGATAGCTTATGTTGTGCCCAGCGTAAGAATTAAATCTCTTTGATATTTGACATATGAGATACCTTCCATTTTCTACTTCTTTAAAGGCATTATTTCCAACATTTGGTGTGGAGTATTGATGGGATTGTGTTCATACTTCACATGATGATAGGTGATTTAGAAAAATGCAAGGATCCATAACTCTAGCTGATCCCATTATCCTATATAATAGTTATGCCTCGAGAAGTTTTTTTTCTACTAACTGGAACAAATCAGAGAGAATGTTAAAGGTTATTTTTGTTGTTGTTTAAGTGTGGCAACCATTGTCTAGGTCACTTTTTTTACCTTATTAAGTTTTTCTTAATTTCAAGATGTAAGTGGAGAGAGATTCAAATGATGAGAATTCAGCCAATGAAAGCAAACGGTGATTTTTCAGTAAATTATGTGCTTAAGTCACTGATATGGCTAAAATACTAACCTATTTTCTTCAACTAGATCTTTTCGTGTTCTGAAACAATGACTAAACATTATTTCTCTATATTAGTATATTTGTCGTTTTGATAACAGATAATGAAAAACATCAGTATCTTAAAATAACGCTTATAGGTCACAACAATGTATAGACTGTTAATATTCGAATAATCCGAAAGTCTGCGTTAAAGCTTTTATTTTCTATAAGTTGTTGTTATTTCCATGTACAGTCTTGTAGGTTGGAATTACTTCTCGCTCTAGTAATTTTGGGATCATAAATAATTAATTTCAATTATATGTCAGGTGTGTGCGTACCTCTGACGTCACAAATCTGTATGAATATCTCAAGCTGGGAAACAACAACCTTCCCGAATATTCTCGGACATAGAAGTCCAGCAGAAGTTGCAGCGGCCGAGGCGGCGAACGAGGAATTATTCTATGTACCATGCGGAAAAGACTTTTGGTGTGCCGTGTTCAATCCAAAGTGCAAAAACAACAAGCCGTTGCCCCCATGTCGGTCATATTGTAAAGGTAGTTAGACATAATGTACAGGTGATGGGTAGGGGATGTAAATTACAGTTTCTAACGCACTACCAATGTAACGTCGTTTCTAATTGGTTACAGGCGAATTTGCTGCTATTAAATAACGTAATTAATAGTCGCCGAATTTTTAAGCATTGTGCGTTAGAAAGGGGTTTAGGGATTATGACAATTGCGACAGTATATATTGGTATTATTGGTCGGAAGCAAACAGTTTTAACGGGACCTGCTTACACCGGCCAAAACGTTTCCGGACTCTAATCACTGCATATATAAATATCAAAATCACAAAACAGTTATACCGGTTATATATAAGTAAAATACTTGAAATGCTGAACACGACTTAACCCTTCTTCGATTTTGCTCTAATGTCGTAAATCCGTAAAACAGTTTTAATGAAGTTCTTTTTAAAATGTAAGTAACATGTAGACTTCCTGAAATATCTCTTAACTACACTTAAATATATTTTGTGCAAAGTATACACACAACTCATATAGTTCAGCTGCCTCGCTATAAACAAAAGTCTACCACCATCTTATTTCATTGAAGCATATTATTTTACTAAATGTAATGTTGTTTTTTTTTGCAAAGGAAGAATATACAATTTCTTCTTTCTAAACAAAAAGATTCAAAATATGTCATTCCAGCGGAGACAATAATCAAAGTATAATTAACCCTTGTACTTTACTTATTAGTTGTATTTAACTCCTGTGGCGCCATATACCAAGGAACAAATATTGGTAGTCTGCTCGACTGTGATGATTTACCAGAATCTGACGACTCAAACATCTGTTTACAAGATCCTTTCAAACGTAAGTAAAGTCATGCTAATTGTGTACGTATAAGCATTTTCCAAAACCTTAACTTAAACGGGTTGAATTAATGTCTATACTTGTACATTTACATGAATATTTTGTGATAAATACAAAGACGTTACCTTCTATTAATATAAGCTTTCTTATTTGTCTTTACTATTGACACAGTGAATTTGTGTTTCAAAAAAGAAATATTTTCCAGCAGAGCTTTTCGAGACAATGATTTTAGTTTTTTTCCTTGAATCGTGCCTGATAAATTATGAGATTCCTTAATACATTATAGATGCTAACTGCGTTAAAGATTTCGAAAGTAAATTGTCCTTTTGATTTGAATTTCGAAAATCTCCCAGACTGCCTATTGAAGTAAATGATGATATTGTTAGCGTATGTACAAAAAGGGCTCAGATCATAAATTATAGCAAAACAGTAACGTCGCAAATGTTTTCAAACGGCATATATAATGAACGTCAAAATGATACAAGTTGTTCTATAAGTAGAAATATGATTTAAACATTGCAACTTTAGCTTGAAATGTTTTTAAAACTTTCAATAGTCGGTTTTCTCTTGCTTTATGAACAATGCGTAATCGTCTTCATTTTAAATGGTTGTCAGTCCTGTTCAAACTTTGTAAGTCCTTTTCATTTTTCTAGAATATACTTGCTAGTTTTACTATTGTAGTGCTGTCAATCATTGACTAGTTCGGCGTTGCAAGGTTTTGCCAGTATTCTCATTTTTCTAAGAACTTGCATATATTCTTCTATTCTGTTTTATTTAAACCTGAGCTTTGTGGCATTTCAGCTG
>JAFMSR010002050.1:0-25022 GCA_022818135.1 Saxidomus purpurata | reverse complement strand
TAATGGCCTATCGTTATTTAACGGTCGAAAATATTAAGAAAATACGATTATACCTAAATTCTATAAGAATTATTTAAAGAAAAGATTTAAAACTGCTACGGCATACATCTGGTATACTTTTGTCAATAAGGTTATCGAAGGGATCACTATCAGAAACAATACTTTAACTACAAGAAAACGATGTAGAACTTCACATAACATATTTGGTTTTTGAATTTTCAATTTACATGCTCTCAAATAAATAGGATATCTGAAATTAACAGTATTTATACTCAGTTGTAAAACTCATAATTTACCATGGCAAAAAGTTAGTTACTGAAAAAGATGGAATAAACTAGTTTTTGTATAATTTTCTTTTATCGTTAGTTTTTAATTTCTGCAGACTGAACAGTTAACCTTTAGACGTTTTGAAAACAATACGACGCACAGCATTTGAAAATAATTTGGCAACTATATGAAAGCTCGTAACTATAACATTTCTTTTTTCTGATACGGTTTACATATACCTTCGATATTAGCTGGACAGGATATTGCATTGTTGTAAGTAGTGTTGCCCTGTATTTGAATGTGTATGATACATTCTTATTCGTTAAAACAAACATAGAACGTAAAAAAGTACACACCTATTTTAAGAAGACAGATCAGGGTTTGAAGCTAAAGAAATATTATTATTGGAATTATTATCATTATAATTATGGGTAGTTTTAAATGCTCAGTATGGGTTTATATCAATTATGGAGAAAAGGGTCGGCTTCTGCTTGAACGCCGTGAATACTCGCCTAAACTCTAAGAAGCACTAAGATATTAAACTCATAATCGAAAAAGGCCCCGGCAATTTTTATTTTCATGATATCAGGGTCATTTAGCCTTAGGTATTAATGGTGTGCGTTAATGACATTATGTTAGTTAAAATTAAACATCTTCAATACATGGTTTAGTGAAATGCATATGTTTACATTCTTTTAATATCTTCCATTCTGTGAAAGCAAAGAAAATGTGTTACACAGCAATATGAAAATGGACACTTTCCTGTGCAAATTCTACATACAAAAGTGGACACTTTCCTGTGCAAATTCTATACAAAATGTACACTTTCATGTGCACATTTTATAAAAAATGTACACTTTTGACCATAAGTCAACTTGGTTCATTTGATCACAAAGAGAAACATCAATTAACGGACCATTGTACATTTCAGAGTCCTCCTGGGGACCATGGTTGGAGTCTGGACATTGTTATAAACAAGGGGATGATGGAAATACAACGGGTTTACAATTCAGGTAGTAAGCACATAAATAAATATAACCTATATAAGATTGTACCTATTTCAAATCTTGTATTACATATATTCTCATATGAACTTGTAGTTCAGTAACTTTAACTCTCATATAGCTCGAAAGGTGAAATTCACAAAACAAATAAATACAACTACAGGAGACAGCTATGCTAAGTACATATCACACGAACTTATTTCAATGTAATACACATCACACCAACTTATTTAAATGTAGTACATATCACATTCCGATTATTATAACACCGGTTGATATGCGGCGTCGATCTTTTGAGTTGGATATATAGTTCCGGATCACACGAGAGGCGGAGCCCCGAGTGTGATTCTGATCTATGCAGCCAACGAGAAAGATGCACGCGAAAATCAACCAACTGTTATATAATAATATACCTTTTACTGTATACCTTTTATCCAATATTATGTTCAATTTTATATAAACGTTAATTTGTGTCATTAATGGCGTAAAATCAACATAACACGCTATTTCGTGTCACGCTTTATGTCAATGACGTCACTTGTGTCTTCCGTGTATAAACAAACACCAGCAATAGAAAGGAAATTCAAAATGTAAATCATCTTTTCCGGGTCGTACCGATTATAGCCTCTTTAGACGATGGTGGACCCAATAAGCACGATTACAGACAAACAAATAAATAATCTTTCTGATTTATTCAGTGCGAAAAAGACATTGTATTCATTTGTCTTCAAGCCTGACTTTAAAAACATGTGACGACAATAAAACTAAACTTAATTTACTGCAGTAATGTGGATTTATTTTTCAATTTTTAGCGTAGGTATATGATACGAGTATGCATTTGTGTACAACTTACACGGTGGACAGAAAAGATACGGTTAAATTCATCTGACACGGAAAATTTGATACGTGATGCTGTATTTTACTGCACAAATTCTAAAGAAAATTCAGATAAACATTAGTAGGTATATAATAAATCAAATCATTTAAATGTAAATTCATATCACACCAATTTATTTCAATGTAATTCGTGTAAGTTAACTTGGCTCTAACTGTTATTCCAGGAATAGGACTTGTCACGTTGGACTGAGTAATGCAATATGTCAGGGACACAATGAGGACTGGCAACCATGTACCCGTAAGCATGTCATATAAGACGTAGACCTTCCACAGACGTCCAACATCTTGAACGTCAATGACACTCCGCGGGCATTCGTCACTTTATAGTGACAGTTCTTTTTTTAATTTGTTTTCATAGTACCTATAAGTTAGTACCTCTGATTTAGTCTAATTACCAATCGATCTTCAAACCTTTACCAGTTTCGAGACACTGAACAATTATATGATACAGATAAATGCAAAATAAAATCTTATAATTGGGACAGCTTTAATCCGGCTTCTAGCACATTGTTTCTCTTATTTTAATCATATATTTACCTTGTATACAAATCATGACATAGAAGAGGTTTATGCGCCGATATAATGAAATATAACATAAGTATTTAGTAAAATAGAAGTTGTATAAGTTAACAATTTAGATGTATACAAATGTGACAAATTATACAAATTAAAACTAATCGCATATATTTCAGTACAAGGGGTGTGGTCAAGGTGGAGTAACTGGTCTGCATGTTCCGAGACATGTGACATAGGAGTACAACAGAGACATAGATACTGTATTGATGCTATTGACCTTGAGTGTGCTGGATCCGGAATAGAGAATCAAACCTGCCACGAAATAAAAAACTGTCCAGGTACTTCTTTGAGTGTGTGCATACAATCATTACGTATTATAGCAATGTAACAATAATTCAGTTTAACACACTTTAAACAGGTTGTGTCCTTAACTCTTTCTGTATGTTGCGTTTGAGACTTGTTTAACTTCAAGTAGCGTTTATTTTGCATTGTGAAAACTATTGATTCCAATTGCCTAAAATGAGTCAATTCAGTTGGAGTCTCTTAAATAATTCAGACGGTATTTTATATATATTCATGCGTTTCCGGAGTTGTAACGAATCTTGTACAAAATGCATTTATTCCGCACAGTGTTATTTTAATGAAACCCAAGTCTTTTCAACACCTTTCATGTAAATATACTCTGTTGAAAATGTATATACCATGTTAGTATTTATTACAAATGTAAAGTGTTTACACGCAATAAGTGTTTGATACAAACTTTGACTCAGCCACGCCTTTGTCATGCCTACCATCACCAGCTCTCCATTAATAAAATGCCTTAAAGTTTCTGTAAACATTTTCTTGTTGGAATTATGCTTCATAACTTGCCATGTATTCTTCCCTCTACCCCGTCTTGAATTAAAGCCCAATTATGTCCGCTTACAGACTTGACTTGTTGAAGTTTTTACACTGCATTGTGTTCTAAACTGCGATTCTCTTTGCACACTTGAACATGCCTTTTTTACATCAGTAGTCGTTGCCTCAAAAGAAAATGTGACAACGTTTAATTGAACTTCAATTGTGGCCATGCCTTTCTTATACTTCCGTGGATCGGACCCGATCGTTCTATTACGCAAGGCACCTGGCGCAACACTTGTGCCACTTGAAACGACTGCATGTTTCAAGTTGAAATACATTTTGATCCGTGATTAGGCTGTCTATAAGATTTATGAAATAATAGAGAAATAAAAAAATATAGCGAAAACCTTCAAGTTAATTGAATTAAAATGCATTTGGGCATAAGATTTGTAAATATGTTGCGTTACCGAGGTTGGTTTTCTCAAATAACTTTGAGCTTACTCTAATTTCAAAACGTTTCAGAATTCATAATGAAAAGTCATTTTGTATTTGTGATTTGCTAGTAAGTAACTTAGTGCTACTGTAGTAACTTATTATCTTAAATAAAAGTTGATGGCAAGTTTTCGGAATGGTCAGCCTGGAGTGACTGTCCTGTGACGTGTGATGGGGGACCTACATCAAGGAACCGGTACTGTAATAACCCCAAGCCGCAATTCGGTGGCAAATCGTGTACTGGTTCTTTAACTGAAGCGGGCGTCTGTAATACACAACTGTGTCCAGGTAGGTACCTTTTGAAAATATCACTTTTGGTGCCCAGTCGGTGAAATTATAAAGAGGATGATGGTTGGTTTCGGTGTAGGATCACGTTTTATTTTATGTTTTCCAGTGAATTATAGAGTTTTTTCAGTGAAATAAAAGTGGTAATCCACAGTTTTGAAACAGTGGATTGCCATTTTTATTTTCACTGCTTTTTGCAATCTTTAACCCTCACTTACGTTAAAAAGTATACCGAGCGTAATTAACGCTGGAAACTATGCGAAAACATATGATAAATAGAGGATAATTTTGGTTTCGGTGTTAGATCACGTTTTATTTTATGTTTTTCGGTGGTTTATCGAAATATAACAGTGGATTACGTCGTTAAAATGACGTCATTTGCGCTATGTTTTCTGGTGACGTTTCGATATTTTATAGAAACATACTCAATAAAAGAAGAGTTTTAACCCTAATATAAACAGAAAACGTTGTTTTAAAGGTAGAGTTTTAACCATAAAATAAACAGAAAAAGTGTTTTTTTTTTTATCATTTATTTTTGAGACATACATATACATTATGACAAAACATTCACCATCTTTTAAAGTATAATTATATGACGTATGCTGCTTTTTAAATAAAATATAAGTATAGAGAAAGGTAGAAGTGATAGAGATTAGTCAATGAAAGCAAGAAGAGAATTGAAAGGAGAGGACGAGAAGATCTCACGTTCTTGTTCATGCAATATTTTTATAAAATATCTTAATTGCTCTAACTAAAAGAAAGATATAGAATAGAAAATATATGAGAAAAAGGGAAACAAATGGCTGATTCTCGTGTCTTCATGTCATGCTTGCAAAAAAAAGGAGATAAAAATTAATACATGTACGTATGTACATGTATTTGAATATTTTTTTTATCATTTCTTGTTCTATCTGTTCAAACAAAATTAAGAAAAGAACCACCAAACTTTTTCTGTTTTATGAATCTTTTAAAATCCAGAATAAGGCTCGAACAAGAAATTGCTATAATGCAGAACAAAATAGAACAACATAACTTAAAATGGTCGATCCTAGGTTTAGATGTGGATGAAGTGTCATCTGGCCATTATTAAAAAATATTTCAAAACAGAAAAAGTGTTGGTATCGGTGTAATATCACGTTAATTTCACTTGTGAACACCAAAAATAGTTATTTTCAGTCGTGGCTGCGCCACTGGTGAAAATATCACTTTTGTTGCCCACTCGGTGAAATAATAACGTGATGTTATACCAAAACCAACAATTATCCTCTTTTGAATCGAAGTTAGCTGCGATAGGATACAGTGAGTAACTTTTTTAGCTATTGCACTTACACATACTTTATATAGCACAAGAACGTAACGGAAACGTGATTTAGAGGTAAAGTTTAGTGTCGGATCATTAAAGCTGCTCGTTCTCAGTTGCCGTTGAAAAAAAAAAATTCCAAAATGACATACATGTACATGAATATAAAAGGCTAGAATCAATAAAATAAGTAAAAATCCAGGTAATAATTTGCAAAAATCGATTGAAATGCTGGTTTTACGGCACCGCTACAATATATTTTATATTCGAATTTCAAAAGCATTGCAACGCTTTATTGTTTGTAGCGTATTATTTCAAATCTATAGATATACGTTACAGGAATTTATACTGGAACCTTTTTATATGACTATATGTTCTGAAATATTTTGTTTTCATACAGTTTGAAGAACTTTATATTTTTACCAAATTCTGAGAGCGAGCATTTAATACTAGTATATGCTTTTAACCTTCTGAAAATTTAGTGGACGGTCACTGGACGGACTGGGGACATTGGAATCCATGTAGTGTTTCATGCGGAAACGGAACAAAAGTACGTGATCGCACGTGCACTAACCCACAGCCTTCTTTTGGTGGCAAAGCGTGTGACGGACACAGTACTGATTCAGATAGCTGTATTGAAGCGTTGTGTAATGGTGAGTGTACATACCTATTTTCTGTGTCACTTTCTAAAACTGGTGTCAAATTGAATAAGTAATAGAATTTTTGCAAAAATTATTACTTAACCTTAATTAAAGTTAAAGCAATACATTGCAGTCATCATCGGTAAAATCAGCGTTTTAAAATATGTTACAGCACCTTCAAACATTAAGTAATCTGCGGAAAGTAACGGGTGGATAGCGGTTTATTACAGAAAGTCTCTATGTTGATTATTTGTTCTAAAATTTGTTGTTCTTTAAAACTCTATTTATTTATCGTTTTACGTTCATTAAACAATATAATCTGCTAGATGTAGGGAGTGTCCCTTTAATGTAAAAAGAAATGGTAATTTCAACGTGTTAAAATGACATTATGCGCATCTTACTGCACATAGTGTATTTTTGGTGACAGTTTTATAAAAGCAATTTTTGTTTGTTGTGCATTTAAATGTGTTAAATTAATGATAATGCCGCATTAGTATTTGAAGTTGGTGCTTTAGAAATGAAAAAATCGGACTGATAAAATGATTGTTGATTGAGTCATTATTGTTGTTGGTAGAGATTTCGGCAGTGGAAGGGAAGCAACTCCTGCATGCAGTTGTTTTTTTTTTCTAAAAAGACTCCCAGTCAAAATAAGAAAAGTAATATTTGGAAAGTTATTATTTCGTACTGGTAGCGGGAAGAGTTTGGTGTATTGAGTTAAAAGTTATTATTTCCTCTACCCTTTTGTACACACACCTATTTTCGCTGGATTTTTGCTTGAAAATGCGCATAATTCCACTTTAAGTTTCAAATGAAAGATTTAACAAATGCTAACAAGCGTAAAAATAATTAGAATTATAACTTATTTTAGGCGATGGATAGTGAAACATGTGTGTGAAAAAAATGACATGAATATTGATCCTTTGGAACCTAGCGTAATCAAATCCATATTATCAGTCAATTTTTTTTAATTTTTTTTTTCTAAATGCAAGACAAGGTGAAATATATAAATATTGTATGTGAGGTTATTGTTCCACAACAAGCCATTGTATCTGTTTCCCGGTAAGCAAGGCATGTGAGGGAAATTGTGAATGATTCGAACAATCTAGCCGTGTGGTATACAGAACAACTGTCGAAATGTCCAAGAACATAAAACATGAAAGTCAAATACTTTTACGGTTATGTGTGATCTCCCTTGTGGGTGACTGACAATAATAATTGTTGATTACTTTATATAGAATATACATTTGTATTGTAGTTGACGGAGGATGGGGTCTATGGGAAGCATGGACACAGTGCACATGCCAAAATTCTCACGTGAGAAAGAGACTCTGCGATAGTCCTACTCCTGTTGCAAATGGCGCTTCGTGTGTAGGGGAAGGAACTCAGACATCCAACTGCACAACACCGGATGCTTCTCTTAAATGTCCAGGTAAATCAATTACTTAGTAATGAGCAAACGGAATTGCGTTCAGTGATAAGAAAATCGTTGTATATTTTTATCGAAACCGGAGTCAGAAATGACTTAAGTCATTATAATGAATCAATTCACGCCAGTTTATAAGGTTGCTACCCAATGTTATAACCAGTTTTTAAGCCAACGTCAAAACTGTATTCGGTTTGCTATTTTCAAGTTATGGCACTGTGTACATTAAAGAGTGACGACGTCTAATGTTTTAAATATTATAAAAAGAGTATATTATAAATATGATGATTTTTAAACATTTCTTCAATTTTGTATTTATTTGATTACTGAACAGTATTGTTCAACTTAATCTTTTCGATATTTGTATTAAATTCTGTTCAATATTTAGTCGTTACGTAAAATTATTGTTGTTGGATCAATTTATTTGGTTATTAATTTATAAGAATTCATATCAATATTTATACCATGTTCATTCTTATTGTCGAACTTAAAGAATTGTTTAGTAAATTTAAAGGCAAAGCAAGTCAGAAAATAATTTGAATTTAAATTGAAAAACTTGTTAAGATGAACACACTGTTGAAAGAATTTCTAAAGGTGAAGATATTCAAAAATTTTCAAAAATGGAGGGTCATGGAGGCGCCCATCTAGAATTTGTGCTGAAATTAAATATTCACGCCGGTATTACTGCTTAATTAAAAGCAGCAGCTTCAAATATATACTAAAACATCGTGACCTACAGGACACTTAAGTAATGTTACCAATTCCAGGTGAAATACAATCATGAAAACAGGAGTAAACAACAAACTATCTAACATCGGGAACTTTGTGTTTATCATAAACATGTCAAACCATCTAACTCATCAATTTTTTTGCTATCGTTAACAATTCAAACATCAACTTCATTAACTTTATCATAAATTCAAACTATCAACTTCATAAAGTTGTTCAAAGTGGGTAAAAATATTTAAATTTAATAAATTTGTGTTTATTATAAATATATTAATCATTAACTTGGTTGATCATAAACATAATATCTAACTTCATCAACTTTGTGTTGATCATAAACATTTTAAACTATCTAACTTCCTTAACTATGTGTTTATCATAAACATGTCAAACTATCTAACTTCATCAACTTTGTGTTGATCATAAACATCTTAATATATATAACTTCCTTAACTTTGTGTTGATCATAAATATGTCAAACCATCTATCTATCTTCCTTAACTTTGTGTTTATCATAAACAACTCAAACTATCTAACTTCCTTAACTTTGTGTTGATCATAAACATGTCAAACTGTCTAACTTCATCAACTTTGTGTTTATCATTAACATTTCAAACTATCAAACTTCATTAACATTGTGTATCATAAACATGTGTAACTATTTAACTTCATTAACTTTGTGTCTATTATAAACATGTCAAACTATCTAACTTCAATAACTTTGTGTTGATCATAAATATGTCAAACTATCTAACTTCATCAACTTTGTGTTGATCATAAACAGTTCAAACTACCTAACTTCCTTAACTTTGTGTTTATCATAAGCATGTCAAACTATCTATCTATCTTCCTTGACTTTGTGTTTATCATAAACATGTCAAACTATCTAACTTCATCAACTTTGTGTTTATTATAAACATGTCAAACTATCTATATTCCTTAACTTTGTGTTTAACATAAATATGTCAAACTATCGAACTTCATTAACTTTGTGTTTATCATAAACATGTCAAACTATCTAACTTCATCAACTTTGTGTTGATCATAAACATGTCAAACTACCTAACTTCCTTAACTTTGTGTTTTTCATAAGCATGTCAAACTATCTATCTATCTTCCTTGACTTTGTGTTTATCATAAACATGTCAAACTATTTATATTCCTTAACTTTGTGTTTAGCATAAATATGTCAAACTATCGAACTTCATTAACTTTGTGTTTAACATAAATATGTCAAACTATCGAACTTCATTAACTTTGTGTTTATCATAAACATGTCAAACTATCTTACTTCATCAACTTTGTGTTGATCATAAACATGTCAAATTATCTAACTTACTTAACTTTGTGTTGATCATAATCATAAACATGTCAAGCTATCGAACTTCCTGAACTCTGTGTTTATCAAAAACATGTAAAACTATCTAACTTCCTTAACTCTGTGTTTATCATAAATATGTCAAGTTACCGAACTGCATCAACTTTGTGTTTATCATAAACATGTCAAACTATCTAACTTCCTTAAATTTGTGTTTATCATAAACATGCCAAACTATCTAACTTCATCAACTTTGTGTTTATTATAAACATGTCAAACTATTTATCTTCCTTATCTTTGTGTTTATCATAAATATGTCAAGCTATCGAACTTCATTAACTTTGTGTTTATCATAAACATGTCATATTATCTCACTTCCTTAACTTTGTGTTGATCATAAACATGTCAAACTATCTAACTTCCTTAACTTTGTTTTTATCATAAACATGTAAAGCTATCGAACTGCATCAACTTTGTGTTTATCATAAACTTGTCAATATTTCTAACTTCATCATCTTTTATCACAATTGTATGTATTTATGAAAATTTAGTATACCGTATTTCTTTCTTTATTTTATGTTTTTCAGTTTACTTTTTATGTTTGTTTATTATACCCCCAGCACAAAGTGTAATAGGAGTATACTGGATTCAGCTTGTGTGTCTCTCCGTCCGTCCGTCCTTTCGTCTGTAGACGCAATCTTGTGGACGCTAAATCTACAAAACACCTGATCAGAATTTAATGATACTTCACTGAAGTGATAAATACCACGTTGTGTATGATCCTTGTTACGGATCACTAGGTCAAAGGTCAAGAGCCACGAGATCCTAGTAGTAAATTTTTGTGCGCTTTTATTCTCCAAACCTCCTGGTTAATATTTAATGATATTTCACAGAAGTGATTAAGTACCAAGCCTAGTTGTGCATGGTCCCTTTTTCAGGTCACTAGGTCAAGGTCACAGGGACTATAGACAATACAATCTTGTGCGCTCTGATTCTTTAAAATCCCTGATCAGAATTTAATAATACTTCACAGAAGTCATAAGTACCATGCGTATTTGTGAATAGTTTAATAAGTAAAACATCAAATGTTACATGAATTTCATATACTGTGACAGTATGGTATTGGGAGGGTATTCATCACCTTTAGTGATAGTTCTAGTTTCGGTTCGATTAAAAGGACATCATCAGAGAATTGAAACCCACTTTCTGAGAGAAAGAAACATAACTTGTACGTTTTGTAGGAAACAAAGTCAAGCGACACCGTAATTGGGTACAAAATGCAAGTGATTAAAATATATTTGTTAAATTCGTGGAATTTCAGTGGAATAACATACTCAAACGTATTATGTTGACATTTAGAAAATGGGGCTTGGACTGATTGGTCGCAGTGGGGTACGGTATGCAGCGTGACTTGTGGCCATGGCACAGTATCGAGAAAAAGAGAGTGTGCGAACCCTAAACCAGCAAATGGTGGAGCGTCTTGTTTCGGGGAAGGCTTGCAGGAAAGGGAATGTGTCTCAAAACCATGTCCTGGTGTGTGCATTAATTTCTTTTTTGTTGTTTCTTGTTCATCGAATTCAAATCAATTACGTAAAAGTAAAACTTATTTGATACATTTACTTTTTCTATCTCTTCACTTTTAAGTTTTAGATAAAAAATATGAATATGACATTATAACATTATAACATTCATCTCATTGTTTTGTACCGTCAAAGTCTTATAACTGTTCAATGGCGATATTACAACTTTGTCGAAAAGAAGCATTAACACCAGGAATGCTTTGTGAACTCATAAGAAATAAGTTATACTCAGTTATTTTCCTGTCGGCAATCAGAAGTAAAAATATGTAACAGACTTGGTGAAATTTTGACTAGGATACTGATGGATCTATAAGAACAGAACATTTATTTCAGAGTCATATATTTGGGTTGCAACTACGGTGATACTCATTTTCATTGACAAGAATTTGCGATAATTGTTCATTTGTCACTTGTGAGGGGCAGCTCTTGTTTAAAGTTTAATACAGCCTAAACTTATGTTGTTCCATCCCAAGTTTATACTGATTCCTGTTTGATACAGTTGACGGCGCTTGGTCATCTTGGTCAGCCTGGTCCCACTGTGGTGTTACATGTGCCAATGGTACCCAGTTCAGGAATCGAACTTGTAACAAACCGGAACCAGCAGATGGTGGACGAGATTGCGAGGGAAACAAGGTCAATTCAATGGATTGTGCACTGAAGCCCTGTCCAAGTATGCAACTAATACACGAACAAAAACACATAAAGTCTTGAGTCTGTGTGTCTAGACGTATGCTGAAAATATACCCTAAGTTTTAAAATTACACGAAAGTCTTTTTTCAGAAATTAGTGGTTGCCTTTGATTTAAATAAAGTGTCGGATGCTAAGCAAGGGTTCCACGTATTTTCACCCGTCGGTAGAGACCTTGTTGCATCTTACATGACAAGTTTTGTTCTCAATCTCAATGATACTTTGTCAGTTAGATCTTTATAAAAATGAACATCTTACATTAAAGACTGTGTTCTGTTCCACTTTGGACACCAAACGTTGACCTGGACTAGTAAATATAATTGTTCTTAGTCACTATTTTTACCTAAAAAATCGCCATCAGAAGTTTTATGTAGTTATATGAAAAAGCTGATTATTAGCTTTTCCATTGCAAACCGTCCAATGACAATTCTGTTACAAGTGTTGGTTATTATAAATTAATTTTAACAAGCTGTGAGGGATTTCCACTATGTATAAAGTAGAACATAATTACCGGAAATAACTTTTTCAGTCGATGGAATATGGTCAGACTGGCAGGCTTGGTCTAGCTGGGATGTCACGTGCGCTCGAGGTTCAAGGTCACGTGCTCGTAAATGTGACAACCCAGCACCTGTGTCTGGTGGTCATAATTGCCCTGGTGACGTAAACGACTTCGAAAGTAAAGACCTTGTAAAGTGTCCAGGTTTGTTGATTACACTGTTACATGTATATATCTCTTACCCAATGTTAAGTATGAATCCAATGTGTACAACAAGTGATCGTTTTTTTCCCGAGATTTTTGTTTAAATTTGGTACTGTTTGACTGTCGTAGAAAAGCAGTTTGCTAAAATTACCATTAAAGAAATTATATGTACTTTAACTTCTTTACTCTTACTGCAAACCAATACAGCCTCGGGTCGAGATTGTTCCCGCGTGGTTTTACTATGCCCCGCCATTCAAAGAATGGTGCAAGAGTTAGGAATAAAGTGTAAACTCCTGTATGTCCGTCCGTCCGTGTGCATGTGGGTGCAGAATAAAAACAACACTTCTGGGATGCAATTTTATCTTAAACATACCGGTCACTTACAAAACTAAGCAGGCCGTAGCTGACACATTTGCTGGGTACTCGTGCGAAACAAAGGGGGATATGGTTTAAATTTCGTTTTTCAAAAGCTTTCTGTGGTTCTCAAAAATGTCCATTAAATTCTGGGTGCGATGTTCATATGCGTATGGATTTTTGCATACTCTATTTTCGGATGGCCAACGCAAACCGTTAAATTGCCGTGGTTATTATTTTTTTATGTGGAGTGTAGAGCCAAAGGTAACCGTTCAGACAGGTTGCTAACGGGGTGTACCCCATAAGCCATGTAGTCTCTGTACTGACAATTCACCCCACAAAGTCAATTGAGCGGGAGCGAGTGCACATTTGTTTATTTCGTGGTCATTTATTCCTCCTAAGGTTTAGGGTTAGGGTTGTGAACGGTGGTCACTTTAGAGCTAAGTGGTAACTAGATGTCTGAAAATTATTATGGAAAATACCACCTAAGAGTAGTTTCACATCAATAACATTTGAAAGACTGCATGGATTTAATTCAGATTTTACATGTAGGTTTAGGAACATGAAATACAGGTTAAGGGCAATTTAGGTTACAATTCAGTAAACTTTACAGAAATGATGACCCCTCTTTTCTTTAATTTTTTTGTTTTTTTTTTCTGCTGCAGGTCTGTTTTATGTTACATGTCCATACTGTACATGCTTATTTTGAGTTGATGAACATTCATTCAGATCAACAGAATGAAATTTCATATTATCATTCTGCTAATGATTCTTCTTCTGGTCTGAATGAAATAAGATCATGTTCTGTGTGTTCCCTTCATATATAAATGTTAAGTCAAAAACACGATCTCAATATGACTTCAAAAAAGTGGTAAGACCTCGCAAAGGAATCTCTGACATTAGTGCTTTAACATCTTGTTATATGAATATAAGAAACTTATTACCACATGTTTCTTATGTTTCAGTTGATGGTGGCTGGTCGGACTGGAGCGCATGGTTCGGCTGTTCTACATCATGTGGACCAGGAACAAACAAACGTTATCGTGCCTGTAACAATCCGGTACCGAAAAATCACGGACAAATATGTCTTGGAGACTTTGATGAAACTATTACTTGCAACGAAGTCCACTGTCCCGGTAAGTATTTGTACACTGGAAAATATATCAATGCAAAATTATCAGTGATTTAAGTTCCTTTCATTTTTCTTACATGTACGTTTCAGTATAATTACAATTATGGAAAACTAGAACGCTCGATGAGTAGAACTAGAGGCTAAAGGTTCTTCTTTGAATTGTATTTATTTATCATTTTACTTTAATTGAACACATAATTTGTGTTTCGGGAATATAATCTGCTAGATGTAGGGAGTGCCTCTTTAAGTTACGAACTATCCTGAAAACTGTACTCTTTTAGAATTTGATATATCCAATCTTACTTTATTGACGTTTGAAATTAAAATGAACTTATACGCTAGAATGTTCTGCAGAACAGGTATTTTTCAAAGTCTGAAACTTTCGTCACAAAATAACTTGCATTATTTCTACTGCATCCATCTGTAGGAAAACAATCTATTGTGTTTCTGATAATTTGCACTGTGTATTAGGGCGGAGCTAAACTGTGATATATCTATTATAGAGAACAGGTACAATAGCATAGTAGAGCAAATGTGCTATAATACATAAAAGATAGAGTACTGTTGACTCGAATTATTACGTCATTTCTCGGAGGCTACATGTCGAAATAACATAATTATTCTCACAACCAGTACTCCATCTATTACAATAAGACCACTTCAGACACTTATCGAGATGTCACTTTTCTGTATTATACGTGATACGCAAACAACAAAATAAAATAATCAGTGCAAATACTATTTTTATTTTATGTTTTCCAGTGAATTACAGAGTTTTCTCAGTGAAATAAAAGTGATAATCTGCAGTTTTGAAACAGTGGGTTACCATTTTTTTCACTGTTTTTGCAACCTTTTACCCGGATTTACGTCAAAAAGTATACCGAGCGTAATTAATGCTGGAAACCATGCGACGATGACGTCGTTTAAATGACGTCATTTGCGCTATGTTTTCTGATGACGTTTCCCGCGATTTTCGATATTTTAATGAAATAAACTCAATAAAAGAAGAGTTTTAACCATAAAATAACCAGAAAAATTGTTGGTATCGGTGTAATATCACGTTAATTTCACTCGTTAACACCAAAAGTTGTTATTTTCACTCGTGAAAATATCACTTTTAGTGCCCACTCGGTGAAATTATAACGTGATCTTACACCGAAACCAACAATTATCCTCTTTATCCTTTATTCTAAATCTTGCTCAACTCCACAAATATCTGAAGAAGAGATTGTTCCCCATATACATAAAGAGTTTTTTGTTCCATCGAATGGATTTTGATACAACTTCTACTTTTTCCAGTTGATGGAAACTGGGCAGATTGGGGATCTTGGGGAAGTTGTTCGGTAACTTGTTCAAATGGCACTCGAGTAAAGACTCGAACTTGTAGTAATCCTTCGCCACAGTTCAATGGTAAACAGTGTCCCGGAATCTCAACGGAAAGCGACGAGTGCAGCGATGGTTATTGTCCAAGTGAGTGTGATTTTATAATGATATTTTGTGTGTAAAAAGACCCTTTTTAACAACGTGTCACATAAAAAATTATACTTTACGTAACTATTGGTCCCTCGAAAGATCTGTATATAAGACTCTAGATAATTTCCGTAAGAAACTGCCATAACGATATTTACAGTAGTCTTACAAAATTACACATGTTGTCGGCCTCGGTTAATATCACATAGATTTGGATATTCATCTCCTCATCAGTCAATATTTGTAAAGTGTATATTTGCTTTCACATATTCAAAAGTATTGCCGAAATAGAAAAAAAAAAACAAAAAAAACAAACATTTTTGTAGCGTCATTGTTTTATGAATACTGTCTCTAATAAAAAAATATGGATCATTGGATTTTTTCGGTGTTAGCTGTCAAACATTACGTAAGAAGGACAAATCAGATCTTCTTTATGGTGATGATGAATCGGTAGGCAATGCCTATATCTCCATGATACATTTCAACCAGATATACAACTGAAGAGAAACTGGCATGACTGTCGATTTTTGGATTGTTTTGAAACCTTAGAAACTAAGAAAATATACTACATTTATAAATGCCTGTTGCGCGAAATCAAGCACGGTCGTCTATCTTTTTCTTTGTAGTGTTTTAATTGGAATTAAATAAGATTGAAATATAGCGAATTTAAAGAAAATATATGGATTAGTTTTTTTCCAAGCACACCACCTTAAAATAAAAGCCAGGTTTTCAAAGTCCATCGCGGCAACATAAAATAATTTATACATTTCGTTTACTTTTATCTTTACGGGAGAATCATCTAGTGTGATTAGTTTCAGCCACATGTTCGATTTATTCAACTTGTGTTGGTACAGTTTCTGATTTCAGACTGTTTCCCCCAAAAAATTCCTCTGTTTTGGAAGAATCCATTGTAACCTGTATTTGAAAAGTGTAAAAAGTACAATCAACGACGTACTCAAAATATGTTTCTTTGTAAAATGCAGCTTAATAATAAGATGTATGAAGCCGGAACTGTGGTCCTTTTTTGTAAGGAAAATGCTAAACGACGGTCTGACTAGGTGCATAGCTTACTGGGAATGATTAAAACCTACAACGATATCCTCTTCGGTGTAGATTTCATCAACGTCGTATATCCCTTTAAAGACATTATCTTCTCGTTTAATTCAAATTAGCTGTTTCAGAAGAATTCCTTTTAAGCCTTACCACGCTTATTTCCTCTGCGTTTTCATTAGTTTTCGATAAGGTGGCTAACTGAATATTTATTGACTGAATAGAAACAATACAAATCATGAAAAGAAAGCATGGCTGTGTCTCCAGTAGGATAAGAATGTATGTGTCATGTGACAGGCTAATCTAATTGAATTTTAGTTGATGGTTCTTGGACTGACTGGTCGGCATGGAATCCGTGTTCCGTTACGTGCGGAGAAGGGTATAAGATTCGAAATAGATCATGCGACAATCCTTCACCGAAATATGGCGGATTATACTGTCTTGGACATTCGACTGGCAATAGCACATGCAATAATGGTCATTGTCCAAGTAAGTGAACGTCAAGCGATGTTTTTGAAATCTTAAAGCAGCTCGTTTACGATTTCCAAAGAAACTTTTAAATTTCTTAAAATTAGTATATTAAAATAAGTAATAGTAAATGCTAAAATCATCAACACAAGTGAAAACTAACATAGCAATTTGTGCCCAACAAATAGGGTGTTCTTACTGGTTTTAAGAGATTGATTTGATTTGATTTGGTTCGGTCTAGTGATAAATTTGAGCTCATGTTTGTTATATTCTTATTCTGTATAGTAATAGGTGAGTAATGAGTGAGTAACAAACCAATAATATGTGTAAAGATGTCAGTAAGTAAAAGAATTGTAACCTCGGAGATGAATCTCTAGAGGGATGGTGAAATGTTTTAATGTTTTTTTCTGAAACAGACAAATCAAGTATACACTTTCCATTTGTTCTTTTTCAGTTATTTGCTTCATTTGGCGTGGGATATAACTTCACTGAATTTATTTATTTATTCTTTAGGTATTTTGAAATTGCAAAAATTATTGCATTATAGCTGCACGGACGAGTGTGTGTTTGTCATCTCACAGATTAAATATACTAATAATCAGACAAAAATGAACAAAATAACATATCGTAAAAACAGAGGTGAATTAAACCCTACAGTTAAAATCAGAGTACAAAAATTTATAAAACAATCAACATTTAACAAAATTAATGTCATTAACTATATTCAGAATATATGTAAAAACAATTCAGTTGATGGTAACTGGGGGTCGTGGTTTGCATGGGAAAGTTGTTCCAAATCTTGTGGAGACGGCATCAAACTGCGCCATCGACAGTGTGATAACCCAGCACCACAATATGGCGGAGCAAATTGTACCGGAATCAACTCGGAGTCTGATACATGTAACAAAGGACAATGTCCAAGTAAATACTCCTATTAATTAGTATTTAAATTAATACAATTCCACAATACATATACATATAGTTCTACGTCATCATACATGAACTCTAATGACAAGTTTTAAAATCATTTTCACTTATATGTTGCATTAAGTCTCAATATGCTTTAAGATGTGTAAAAAAACTGAACTGGCTATGACTTGACCGAAAACTAAAAACATTTGCTACAACTAGAATCAACACAAATGTTTTCTTGTTCTCAAAGCAAACACAAACATGAATCATAACACAGTAAACTCAATAAAGAACGATCCCCATGGAACCACTAAAATGTGTTAATGTTATACCACTATTCATCATTCATATTAAATAAAGAAGAAAGCATTGTTCCTTCGGAATTTCGCTATATCCGTAGTTGTTATATACATGTACAGTTTACTGTAATTATAAAAACCTCAGGTCACAAGAAGTCATGACAATATGTGTCTGATGATGTCAACTATTCATTAATTTACATGAAATCAGGACAATCATTGCATATTCAATTATGATCACAGTCGATGGTATGTGGGGTGTATGGGTACCATGGAGTAAATGTACTGGTGGCTGTACAACAGGGAAGAAGCAACGTTACAGAAATTGTGACAGTCCTACACCGCTAAACGGCGGGGTGTTTTGTAGTGGAGCACCGTTTGAATCGGAAAGTTGTATTCCTAATAACTGCACAGGTTAGTAAAAATGTCGATAAAGTTAATAATAAAAAGTAATAAAAGCCAACTCGTTCGGATATCTTCTTTAATGTGTGTTACATTTACGTGACAGTGCACTGGAAGTGAAATGTTGCATTGAATTTTGAGATACTTTTGTATAAGGCAGACATATGTGTATTCAGCCAAAGTTGTTCAGACTTCCCATTTAAAGCTAGTGCAGCTATAGTAGGTTTTTTTATCCCTCTAATCAGAAAAAAGTACCTAAAAAAAAAAAAATTTTTAAAAAATTTTCTTCAAAATGAAACAAAACTGTGCAGGAATTTGCATTAACGTCTTATTCTCAGATGTTGGCACTTGGAGCATCTTTTGAAAATATGTTCTTCATTACAAAATAAACATTACTAGTTTTACCGGTTTAACGTTTTTTTTTTTTTTTTTGGGGGTTTGGGGGTTTTTTTTTTTAGGAGTTGTGGATGAATATTATCAAAGTTATGGTGTCAGTGAATTTTTCGGGGGCCGGGGGGGGGGTTTTTCACGGTTTTGGTGGGGATTAATAGAAATCATTTAGTTTTACCATTTGCTTTTTTTTTATTAAATTGTTTATTGTACCGGCCGACCGTAGGATTTCTCTCCTGGTGAACTGCTAAATTTTACGAGTATTGTAGATTTGACTAAAAGTTTGGGACTATCTGTATTGTATAATTGCCAATAAGTGATGTTTCCGGACAGTTAAATGTGCATATTTACTCGTCTGAAATGATATGTTGTATGCGATTGTCTTTTGTTCAATGATTCGTTTCAAGTTCATTATTTGTTAATGGCACGTTTCAAGTTCGTTATTAGTTAATCTAGCACGCTTTTCGAAATATTTAGCCAAACTTGCAAGCCACACGTCACATATTTTATGAGTACAGATAAGAAGGTAAGACCCTTTAGCCCTCTCGTCACGAGTTAACACTCTGCGATCGAATCAACTGCATATTTACATTCCTGTGTGAATTTATACTATTTAAATTATTTTCAGTTGACGGCAACTGGGGATCATGGATGGCATGGGAAAGCTGTTCCACGTCCTGTGCGGACGGCATCAAACTTCGTCATCGTACATGTGATAACCCAACACCACAATACGGCGGATCAAGCTGTTCCGGAATCAATGAAGAACCTGGCACATGTAACAAGGGACCCTGTCCGAGTAATAATTGTTTCTTCATTGTTCCAAAATATCATATTGACTATACGATAATGTCATCATACAAAAACTACACTACTGTTAAACCAAAACTACAAATCACACAGACAAAGTTTCAGGTACACCCTGAAAAAAGTACAAGGAAGTATAACATCAATACATAAATACAACTATCTAAAGGCTCTTGAAAAGGATCCTTTACATCGAATAAGCTTACAACCTTCTTATACTAGCGGCTGCAATGTTTGAAAACAAGATAAAAGCAAAGATAGACTAGCATAATTATAAACCCATATAATGACTACAAGTTTTACAGCAATATTTATGTATCACGCGTATTAGAACATAATAATTGCAGCATTTCATTACCACAGTCGATGGACTCTGGGGGTCATGGCAGCCATGGAGTCATTGCAATGGTAACTGTACATCAGGAAACAAGCAACGTTTCAGAAGCTGTGACAGTCCTACACCTCTTCATGGAGGAACGTTTTGTTCAGGAGTACCATCGGAAATGATAAGTTGTCTTCCCCAGAATTGCACAGGTAAGAAACACTTTATTGGTACATGAGGATCTTACATTGGCTGCTGTGGAGGACATCGTTGTCACGACCAGAGCGCAAGCTGCGGGATAGGAGGAACCGCCGAGGTTATCACAACCCAGTCTTCCACAGCAAATCATGTAAGATCCCTTTTCTTGCATGATTTGTTTGATTTTATTGCAGTTTCTAGGAGAAAACCGCTTAATACTATAATTTTGAGCGGTAAACCAAAATTGTTGCATACTTCAGTTCTCTATACATTTCAGCATCAACACCAAGCACCACCTTCGATGCTACGTCCACTTCTTCAGCAACCAGTAAGGCTATTTTATTTTTAAAAAATAATCAATGTCCGTTCAAACGTTGTTAGTTCGTTTTATGAAACACGATTTGGACCTCTGGTTCCCATGAATGAATCACAAAGGTTGTACATCTGAATAGCTTATAACCGAGCATCATAATGAGGCACATGTTTGCTATGAGAAAATACTAACCATATTAATTTACTCTCCAAATAATTTAATGAGTTTGTTAAGCAACAACGCAAAAGTAAATATTAGCATTATGCATAGAACTTTACTTTTTCTTGTTATAAATATATACAGCTATGTTAATTTGTTTTTAAGTTACAGAAAAAAATAGAAATGAAATGTAAGAAGTATACTCAAGGACAAAACTTCTGTCCGGTTCAAAATTGTCTTATTAAATTTTAATTGAACGTTAATTTTAATTTTTTATTTGCAAATTTATATTTTGAGACTACTTGCTACATCACAAGGTATTAAGAATTCTATAAAAAAAACTTTCAATCAACCGTGACGGCATAAACCATGAATTTCACATTTATCTAAATTGTAATTACATGAAGCTTATAATCACAAAAATTTCAAGTGATTTTTGTTACCAAAGGATAGTCCTATCGAAAGACGTAAAAATTTAGACAAATACCCAACGTATCTTGTTATTACGAAACTTTCAAGATAGCAACATTTTCGCGTTTTAACACATGTTGCACGTGCGTTAAACGCCCACGGACATTCTGTTCGACGTCACGAACATTGCAAATGTGTAAATTGATTCGAAAATGATGATGTTCTTATGCTTTTCCAATTATGAATAAAATATCCAATTTCAGTTTTTGTGTTACTTTAATTATACCGGACAGAACTTTTGTCCTGTATATATACCAAACGAAGCTAAGTAATCACAACACCTTACACTGATGTCAAAATTACTAGCATTTTTTTTACACAGACTAAAAATTAGCCAAAGCTGCAGGGCCCATGTTTTCTGAAGGGATTATTTTACTTCCAAAAGTTTGGTGGTGGTAAATTGACAACTATATCTGCATTATTTCTTTGAAGTGTTTCACAAAAGAAAATCTTTCAAGGTTTTATAGATATGTCTGAAGAAACAGCACCGAACACTGTGTCTTATTCGTTACTCGAAACATCACTTATAAGTGTTTCTCAATGTAGTTAATTTTTTATCTTTAAGCAGCTACAGCGCCTTGGACGAAGGAAATTTCTGTAGAACATAAAAGAAAAAAAAACGGCTTTCTGTGCAAATGTTTATTAAATTTTATAAGGGGCCATTCCATAATTATATGTATTTTAATTGAACTCTGAAAAAAGGCTTCAAAGAATAATGTGTTTGATTTGAATATTTAAAGAAGTCAGCACCAAAATACAGTTGACTTTATTTGTTTGCTCGATACATCAGCTATTAGTGTTTTTCTCATGAAGCTTTCAGTATCTTAAACGTTTCAAATGTTTCATGACGTTGTAATTATAAATGCAATTTTTGCAATCATTGTTAAATAAATATTTTCTTTACTTTCTTGAATTCTTTGTCTATTTCAGGATCAAACACTGGCACTTCTATCAATACTGCAACCACCAGTACGGTTACTTCATTTCACTTTTAAGTTTTTATTAAAGGAGCTACATTCACAAAAATCCACAAAACCATATTTTTGAAATAGCTTACTAGGCAATGCCAGCTTATGAACTGCAACATGAGCACTGCTTCCGCTTCCGGTAAATCTTACCATTAAACTGTGTTTTCACAGGATGAGATAATGCCGCATATCGTATAGACAAGAGCAGTACTGTTTATTGCATAGTTTACACGTTCTTTTTGCGTCCAACACGAAGCATCGTCTGAAAAGTTTGTAAAGGCGTGTGTGTATGTCCTCTTAATTACTCAAATGAAAACAAAAACAAGAATACAAGCCTTTGAATTTGGTAGCAAATGTTATTGCGATATACACAAGATACATTCAAGTAATTTTATCCAATTTCCGGGTCATTTATTCCATTTTTCAACTTTAAAGCATATGATTGTATGATATATTATACAAAATATATATTTAAAGATAAACATCGATAGTATACAATATTTAAGAATGCTTCATCAACAATTTAATCTATGTATTGGAATTTTAAATTTCAGTAAATAACATTTTAGTGCCACGTACTCATTTTTGCATTGCTGCTTTTTACAATCACTTGTCCAAATTTCCAGCCAACAAAACACTGACAGTTTTTCAATCAGTGTTACAACTGTGCCTATTATTTTAAAGAGGCACTCCCTAAAACTAGTGTCAAATTAAATAATTTCAAAAGCATAAATACTAGAATATTTACAAGTATTGTTACTTAACCTAAAAGTTTAAGCTACTGTATACATTCCAGTTATTATCGGTAAAGTCAGCAATTCTAAAATATGTTGCAGTGCCGTACAATATTCAATAATCTACGTAAAGTTGTTGTTGTAAAATCAATGGGTGGATAGCAATGTATTGCAGAATGCCTTTTTCTTGATTATTTGTGCTCAAGTGAGGCTTTTTTGATATGGCGGTATGGTTTTCTTTAAAATTGTATTTATTTATAAATGTACGTTCATTGAACACATAATTTATGTTTGGAGAATGTAATCTGCTAGATGTTGGGGAGTGCCACTTTGACTCAAATGTTGTTTTTAAATTTATGTGTCTTGCTTACTCCAGTTCATTAAATATTTCAGCATCATCCTCTGGCGCTATCGGCGATGCTTCGGCAACTTCTTCAACCATCAGCACCGGTATTTAATTAATAGGCACTATCCTTTCAATAATTCCTAATTGTCTGATAAAACACGATTAGGAGTCCTGGTGTGCATTTATAAACAATGAATGTCGTAAGCCTTTGTGTTTTGCAACTGACCGTTAGAACAACGTTCTACAACAAATAACAATGCTTTAGGATATCAAATTAATTTTAACTTGACCAAATATCGCGAGATTTCAGGTGCAATAGATTATTTGTTACCAAAATAAGATGTCATATTTATGTCATAATGTTCTCTTACCGGACCTGCTTATATATGTTATCATCTATTATGAGAAACATAACCAAACATTTCGACAACTATAGACACATATATTTTCAAAATTTACAGTCGATATTATGCGTAAACAATGTCAGAAATTCCAGGAAAAAAGTACATACAACGGAAACCTGAAAACGGGAGTTATGTATTTGGTTATATATGCAATATTGGATTTTTGAATAATATAAAATACGCATTATTGTATTTAACTTAAAATACGACAATGGCGATACAGGCCCGAAAATTCTAACACTGGTCGCTGGTGGTTGCTGAGCTTCAAGGTGATGGTTACTAAATGTCGCCATAAAATTAGTGACATTTGTTTTTAATTTTGGAGTGACATAAAATATGAGCTCGGCAGATCTGTATTTAAAGTAAGTCTTTTAACATCGTGGATAAAACTTGAACAAGTGAGAAATGTGTGCTTTTTAATTTTAAATTTGATTTATGTTAACGACAAAAATATGGAATAATTTAGACGTTTCGTACTATATGTAAATATTTAACAAAGCTAGATAACTACAGCGCCTATTAAAAAACTGACAACAGAAAAGGAAAAATGCCCAATTTGCAAGAAGGGATGAACTTTCTTCTAATATTTTTTGTAAGGGGTCATTTGATAGTTATTCGTAATTTTAGTGAATACTTCAGGTGACTTCAAATAATAACGTTTTTGAATCTTTAAAGAACATAGATAGTTTTAAGATGTCAGCGCCCAAACATGTCGGCCTCACCATTTAGTCGAAACGGTGATATGTGCTCCAGACCAAAGAAGAAGGCTGAAGCTACCAGCATTTTTGAAGTTTCCGCTTTATCATAATGTTGATAGTACTACTGCATTTTTGCAAACAATGTAAAAGCGAAGCATGGATGACCATTGCTAACATGAGTATTTTCTTACACTGTATGTGGTTTTCTAACTTCAATTGTTTGTGTATTTCAGCATCAAGCTCTGCAACCTTCACCAATGCTTCGATCATTTCAACAACCACCAGTACGGCTACTTTTCTTTACTTTTAAACCCTTATAAAAAAGACTCATTAACAAAAGTCCACAAAAAGAAGTTTATATGAAAATGCTATATGGATATAGCATACTTTGGATATAACAACAAATTTAACTGGTCCCAATGAGTTCATTATTTACGGAGGTTACTGAA
>JAFMSR010002049.1:0-24892 GCA_022818135.1 Saxidomus purpurata | reverse complement strand
TAGAAAATAGCGGTTACAGATCATTACTGTTAATTGGCAAACCTTGAGATTATTCTAACAAAAAATTATGTTTATTTCAAACTATTCTTCAACACCAGGCAATGCTCCGTTTTATGTAATTTTATGTAACATGTATAGCAGATAAAGCGTCTTTAGTATCAAAAAAAGAAATTGTGATCGTTTTCCCATAAGTCCATGTGCCCCCTGCTGACTACAACATTACTAGTTTAATTGTGTAGATTGTGCCGAGACTATGTTACCACCATTAAAGCTCTCTATGTTATATTAATGTACATGTGGAAATAGTCTGATTGTATGGAGAGAGACCTACTAAAATGCTTCTTGAGATAGCTGCCTGATTAAGTTGGTTGCTATACGCCTTCCATAACAATGTTATTATCTGGTTTTAATCTTTTTTATTATGTTTAGATAGGATGTAAACAAATATATTGTTGGAAAGGTATTTTCAATATTCAAACAAATTGGACAAAATAAATTATAGATCATGTTGTTCATAAAAACACAAATACACCATTTAATGAAATAAATTATCTAACCGAATGTCAAGGTTTACAGAAGCTTTATTCACTGTCAGTTTCTCAGTTTCTCGGGCGAACCATGTTTCAATTTTATGACCATTTTTGTAATACTATATAGCTATGTGTTATAACCTTGTATTACAGTTTATGGTGTAGCATAAAGTTAACTTAAAGGCAGATATAAAAAAATCGGTAACATGATTCCGACGTATAAAATGTAAGACATTTTCAATCATAGAGTGGTTATACATAGGTGTATGTCTTGTTTGAAGCTGATGATATGTGAGATCGTTTACTACAATCAGATAACTGTTTGAAATCGTGAACACCATCTTGCACCATCTTGCATACCAGATCTGGTTATTTTGACCAGTGCTGTAAAATCCTATCTTACATATCGTGTAAGATGACTCTCGTGCTCTTAATGACGTCAGAACGAACTACTTTTATGAATGAATGCGTAAATTCATACATTTTTACAAGAAAATAGCGCTTAAACGTGTCATTGATTTTATTTATTTCTGCTTTTATAGTAGAATACGGTATGCAAGAAAAAGAAACTATTACTGGCTGCATATGCGGGTAAGTATATCCGGCTGAGTGTGGTTACTGCCAAAAACAGTCACTCTCGAGCCAAATATTCACATCCGCACCAGCAACCAGTGAAACATGTCTATATTCTTTTGTTTGGTTTGTTTAGATATTAAATAGACTTGTCTAAAATATGTATGTTTACACACTTTCTGAACATGATCCTGTGACGTAAACGTCTTGTGTAAAAATAGATACCAGGGGAAATAATTTATCAGTCTCGTAGTTTTGATAAATTCTCTGTAGGCATTAAAATGAAAATATGTCGGCCACATACCGTTTAAATTGCACGTGTTCCATCAACTGCACAAATACAGTGCACATGTTTCCGGGTTTTTTGCGAGTATTTTAGAACATCAGACTGTTGCTGTAACCAGGGTCTACTTCCAGACCATAAAATATGATTTATAATGTTTTGTGTTACGTAAGTAACAGTTGTAGCAGCGGTTATATACATTCGTGTAAACTAACGATAATCATAATATAATCCCATTTCATGTTTTGCTATCACAGGAGGAAAGATTCGCCAAGAGATACAGGATAAATGAATGTTTATGCGCCGTTAATGATGTATAATATCCAGTCCTAACCAGTCTTAATCGGGATATTTCTTTGTAATATACATGCCAAACATTTCTGGTCTTTGAAGCAGTGCTGAATTTCTAACACCTCTTATTAACATATATGAGATATGACTCGAACAGTAAGCGATAACACGAATGTGCTACACGATTTCATTTTTTACTTGTTCCAGGATGGGAAGCTTTTAACATTACTATAGCATTAGCTCATCAGCGAACTGATGATGTTACCAATCATATAAAGATAATTGGAACATGTACAAGTGATTGTTATACCGTGCGTTCTGCACATTCCCCCTTGGAACTTGGGATGTATTTCAAGATTTTTTCAGTGTCTGAAAGTGTTTTCTATCCATTACTATAAAATGCTACAACATGATGCAGAAATCTTAATGTTTATCTACTGTGCATAAACAGTAAATCTTTTATTACCAATGCTTTTCGAACCCAACATGTATTTCTCAATACATCTTCTACATTCCATATTCTTTTAGAAACAAAAGATTATATATCAAAATGTTAATTCATATTTCTATTTCACTTCAAACTGTTTGTTTAGCAGTCTAAATGTTAGTACATTGATTGATCATGTACAGTTATACGAAAACTTTTTGAAAATAGCAAAGCGATTCAACTTTCATGTCCCATGTCTATGTGTGACAAGTGGGGGAAGGAAACCACCCGAGGTTTGAGATACCCGAGGATGGGATTTCTATCCACAACTCAATGGACATGGTAGATTTATTTTCTCACCGTTTAAATCGATTTTTACACAAGTAAGAAGAAATAAGTGCAAAACAGGATGGGGATGAAAAAACGAAAATCAACTTTTTCTCGAATTTTACTTCAAAACTGCTAAAAGGATAGAAAATATCAACAAGAAAAGAATACCAACAACCCTATGTTTATTTCAAAAATAACAATTTTACAGCATTTTTCTATTTTTATGTCTGCTACAATAACGTAAAATAGTCCGGCAGCGATGTGAGATAAGCGATGTGAGATAAGTTTATCTCACATGGGTAAATGCGCGGAAATATGTATCTCATAGGTGAGAAAATCCTATCTCACGGCACAACTGCTATTTTATCATTGAACAAATCATATTTAACAGCGTACAATAGGTCATATACAGATGAAACTTTCACTCAAGAGACATGTAGACAGGACAAACAAGATGAATTCTCCTTCAGCTCATTACTGTTTCAATCTTCACAAAAACCTACAGAATTAATCTTTTGTAACGCGACAAAAAAAAAAACAACAAGATAACGGCTACAAAAGCGATGAAAAAATAAATAAGTTTGTAATGAAGAAAAAGATGAAAGAAAAACAATAAACAAACTTACGGAATTTTTCTATTTCTTCCAGCCATGTTTCCTGGTTAACCTGTCGTCGATCACGAATCAATCAGAAGTAGGAATTTATCTCTGTAACACATGGGCGTGCGCACTCTCTCAGAATAATGTAAATGCTGGAACGTTTCCGGTGTTTATTTCGTGTTTATTTCATTACACTATCTGCTGGAAAACTAATAATTGTGCAGTTTGTAAGTAATGTGAAAATTATGAAGTCAATGGGCACTACATAAAACAGCAAAGCAATTCAGATATAATGATTATGTGATATAATTGTGAAAATAAAAAATCTCAAAAGTCCACGTTTCTTCCTATTTATTCCATGATACATGATGCTTCCAGGTGAAACATGTTGCCAATATTTTTATCTGATCGGAGTAAAGGTGCATACCGTACAGGTATCCGTTTGATAATCAAAAAGAAATTCATGGCCACTTTTACGCCAACCACTTCTGTAGTTCACGTGGTAGAATGGGTAGAATGGGAAGGGCAGTTCTTTTTGCCTCTTCTTCATGTGCTGATTGACAGAACATGCAAAAAGTTTGGTGTAACTATTCTCAGAAAAGCAACTGTTCCCTTTATCAAAGCATCACTGTTCTATAAGATACAAGTATAGGTATTGTAAATTTTTCATTTTCATAAGTGTAATAAATATATGTATACATTTTTCAAGATTTTCTGATGTATAAAAAGTTATCTGGTAATATGCACTTGAATGAAGTTCTTTTGATTTAAAACACTAAATTTCGGTACCCATAATACTAGGAAAAGCCTGAAAAGGCAACATTAGTAATAAAGTATCGTATTAACTTCAATAGAGTTAAGTCTACATGTATATTACTTGACCCCAAGTAAAAGACGAGAATGTTAAGAAAATACGCAGATTTACAAAACATAAAACATTATTATCTACATGATATAAAAATCATGGACAGAATATCAAATAGGGATCACAATTAATTCAAGGGTTGAAAAGAGGCTTGCCCTCCCGATGGCAAAAAATATTTAAAATTGAGTGTGCCTTTAAAACAAAGTGTCTGTTCCTCTCAAATTATTAACAACGGTCATGAAATAATACACGATAATTTATTAAGTAGATATAACTTATCATGCCCTATCCGACACACGAAAGTACGACCAACACACGCGGTAAAGAATTAGACTTTTCCTATTACTGTTTACACGAATGGTATTAGAAATAACGAAACTTACCATTCATTAGTCTATACTTGCTTTCCATTCACCTGGCTGACATACATCTATACTGTCTGGAAGTCACTTCACAGCATGATGCAACATAGATATTGTACATAATTCTGAAAACAAAACATAACAAAAACAAACTCTTAGAACAGGTACGAACTTTAATGAGGTGTCATAGATGAGTTGAGATGCAAATTATAAATAAATGCCCACGCCTATCGTCTTTATCTCACCTAAGATTTTCAAACGAGGGATACGCCTGAAAATTGGTAAGAATGCCAACTGAACACGGTGCAAAATTCCATCAGATTTTAATTAAGGGAATGCCTGCAATCACGAAAACTTTTAAAGCTGCAAGTAAAGTATGAAAAAATTTTCACCTGGGCAATATTATGATCATAATCATACTTCTGTATCTTTTGTCTGCTGAAGCAGAAGAGAATGTTGATGGTAACGTGATTGGCGGTTATGTGTCCATCAAAAACGTAGGTGTAGATCACAAGGTTGATGGTGGCGTTGGCTGATGATAGCGTATTGGGTGGTATTGACCCTGATTGTATCGAGGCTTGTGGTCACGTGGTTGGTGAAAACGTGTCTGCTGGAACGTGATTGACGGAAACGTGACTGCTGGTATACGTGACTTACGGTAACGATGCTGGCGGAAAATGACTATAGGTAACATGGTCGGTGGAAACGTAACTTGGGTAATATGGTTAATTAAGACGTGACTACCGTTGGTGGAAACGTGAAAGGTGAATATTTGATCTGTAGTTACCTGGCTGGTGGAATTATGGTTGGCAGAAACGTTATAGGTGATATTGAGTCGTGGTAACAATGCTTGGCGAATAGGTGGATTGATATTGACTTGTGGTAACAATGATTGGCTGATAGGTGGATTGATATTGACGTGTAGTAACAATGCTTGGCGGATAGGTGGATTGATATTGACTTGTGGTAACAATGCTTGGCGGATAGGTGGATTGATATTGACTTGTGGTAACAATGATTGGCTGATAGGTGGATTGATATTGACGTGTAGTAACAATGCTTGGCGGATAGGTGGATTGATATTGACTTGTGGTAACAATGCTTGGCGGATAAGTGGATTGATATTGACTTGTGGTAACAATGATTGGTTGATAGGTGGATTGATATTGACTTGTGGTAACAATACTTGGCGGATAGGTGGATTGATATTGACTTGTGGTAACAATGATTGGCGTATAGGTGGTTGATATTGACTTGTGGTAACAATGCTTGGCGGATAGGTGGATTGATATTGACTTGTGGTAACAATGATTGGCGGATAGGTCGGTTGATTTTGACTTGTGGTAACAATGCTTGGCGGATAGGTGGATTGATATTGAATTGTGGTAACAATGATTGGCGTATAGGTGGATTGATATTGACTTGTGGTAACAATGATTGGCGGATAAGTCGGTTGATTTTGACTTGTGGTAATAATGCTTGGCGGATAAGTGGCTGGTGGTTACATGGTTGGTGGAAATGTGAAAACAGTCTACATGAACAAAGACATGCATGGCTATTGGTAACAAGACCGATGGTAATGTGACTGACGGTGAATGGCGATCGGTAACCCGACTTTGCGTAGTTGCCATAAATGCAGGTATTCTGACCGAGTGACTAACATCAGCACGGATCGACAGGCCTTACTTAAGCCTGAACTACTTCGAAATAATTTGGCACGGCGCGCGGTTATTATACAACATTTTCAAGACGCACAACATTGATATCCGCATGTTTAGTCATTTATAATCACAGAACATGTAATCGTCCACAGGGATTCTAATACATATAATGAGAAAAGCAAAGAGAAATCGACAGCATGTTTTGTAAGAATAATATGTTTTAACTTAAAGGATTTTAAAAGGTGACAAAATCCACTGTACCTCAATACACACGACAATTAATTTATTATGAGAGTCTACATGAGCAAAGACATGTACTGTAAAATTGGGAATATGTGATTATTAAAATGTACGTCAATAATGTATGTGTAAGCGTTGAAGCAACGTATGCAATGTAAGTATAGCAGCAAGAAGTTTATGATAAGCTTCCTGAATTGTTGTAGGGTGATAAACTTGTGTTATTAAACCACTTTATTTGCTATGCATTATTTTCCTCTTTGAACCAACTGACTTTCGAAGTGTTATTTCTGAGTTTATGATAAAGCATCTGCAGAACAAAAACTATGCCAAATCCGTTAACAACGCATTCAACGATCTACAAAATGACTAACTATTGGAATAGTTTATTAAGGCATACCCTAAAACCCGGCAAAACAATATCCCCTCAAAACAATATTGGAAGGATTGCAACCAAACCAAGTTTCAGCAAATACCATTACATATAGCGCAATCATACTTATTGAAGATAGGTAAAACCTTCAGAACACTTGTGTTTTAATGTCTGGGTGGATAGCGATTTATTCGAAATTAAATATTGGCATAACGTGCGTAATAAAAGCATTGTTCGATGTTTGCGTTCTCCCGAAAAATACATGTATTTGTTGATTTACGTAATTTGAGCCTATTTCAAACATTTTGATAAAATTATCTGCTAGTTGTAGGGTATATCCCTTGAATGATAAAACATGAATATATTATATGAGAGGTATTACATGCCTTTCATGTTTTTTATTGAAGTTTATGGATATATAACGGTAACTGATATGGTGGTAACAATTCGCTGTTATCAACCGATAAGCGTATTGTTTTAGATGACTTATACCCCTATGTAGCACAGCTTTAAAGTTCCTAATGCTCCATGTGTCAGTCTACCTATCGCTTAAAAATGTTATAAACATATTTACGCATCAAGTAAAGTTATTGAAGAACAGTGCAGTGTGATGAAAACGGACATGTTTGTCTATTTTCAGTCATTAGCTGCAACTGATGTTAACCTAAAGTGATATCTTTGTATGCAACTGAGTGGCAACTTTGTCACTTTCGGTGCCGGAGAAATGAAATGAAGAGCTTTCGTATTTGCAATGTGCTACACAAACCAAACCGCATTACACGTCTCAGTACAATGTGTAAGCAATACAAAGATTCTCACAAGACAGCAAGACAGTGAAGCCCATTAAATTAAACATACGTCATACGTCAAATGGCAACACGAACAAAACATTCGTCGTAAAAAAAACATCGACTCAGATATGCGCTAAATAACTTATGTCAACCATAAAAACGCTAAACTGTTTGTGCGGTAGTATCTAGGTTAGAAGGCTGCACTATTCAATATGATATCCAAAATGATCTAGCAGAAACTGATTTGCCGAAACATTCGTTATGTTATAAACATGCACTGTAAAAATTACTTATTAAGAACTTGGTTCTCATTTATATGTTTGTAATGTTCGGATCTGGTGCAAGTCCGTCTTGCTAACGAGGCAATTTATGGAAAGAAATCATGCAAAAAGACATAGAATATTCTCATGAAAATATTTACCAGAATGCAAAGTAAAATAGAAGACTAGATACCACAGTCTGGTTACATAACTAATACAGTGGTATTAATCAAAAGATGCGAGATAAATAGGATCTTATTATCACAGAATAGCAAAATTATTTATCGTTTATTTATCTACCTATCTTGCTGGTATATTTCTGATTAAATTGGCAAGTGAAGATAAGTATCCAAGAATTATTTATCAAGACAATATCTTTGCTGTAAGTGGTTCAGGGGTGTAGATGTTCTGCAATATAAGTACGCTACTTGGGGTATGACATTTTTAACTGATTTGCTCGGTCAGAAAAGTTTAGATAGTATAAATAGTATAAAGTTCAAATGTTTTTATTTTTATTTTTTGTGATTTCACCGACGTGTTTTATAGTTATGATACTTAGTTATAACGCATTTTACAGATCTAAGTGTTCTAGTTAAGTTATTTGATGAGGACATTCGGTACCGATTTAAAGATGGCTTTTGTTTCTGTCTATAATGCGTGAACTTCATTTAAACAATGGTACAAAACCAGTTTCTATGTTCTTTTGTAAAACAAGCAAACGTGGGGCTGTCCAGTGTAGTTAAATGTTATTTATATATAAATATTCTATAGGTCAAAGCTCACAGGTAAAAATCCTACTATAGTCGATATAAATCAATTCATGCGTATATATTTTTTCTGTACATCACATACTTTTCATGAGACCTGAATTTGTCCGGCCATTTGAATAGGTTTGTGCTATTGCATTTTCCCTTTTGGTTTTATACATGTTTCTGTTCTGTTTCTAGAACAAAACTCATTCAGATACATGTATTTGATTTTCGTTTAATAGAAGTAGAATTCATATATTCGGTTAATTCCATTTAGTCAGCTTCAAGTTGAACAGTTTATTAAAAAATATAACTAATAGCGGTATGTGGTATTTTATGTTCTTTCTTTCTTTGCCTTTTTTATTTTGTATTTCTTCTCAAACATTAAATTTATCCTTTAAAATATGGCTTATTCCCACCCCACACCACACTTGCAATCTATAGATAAAATCTATATTCATTTAGGCTTTTGAAAATATTTGAACTACAAGGAAAACTGCACCATTTTAAGGTGAAGATAACTACAACATTTACTGCAGAAAGTACCGCCCTATTATTTTTTCACGACGACTTTTTAGATTGATGGTGTTGGATGGAGTCGGAATTTTAAAGGATTCAGAAATACACCAACACTTCCTACAAAAAGAAATTTAGCCATGATCAAACATAAAAAACGACCTCAAATTTGTATGAGTTCTTGTATATCGAGTAAATATTTTCCGAAGATTATAATCAGCTGATAAGCCCTGCCTCATGATAAGAAAACATGATTCATTATGCACAAATGTTTAGTAAATCAACCCTTGATGCCAACCATGTATTTTATTCAAAATCCAGGTAAACAGTTTTTGGATAGTTATGTATATATGAAATTTAGATCACGTTAGATAACTTCTGCTGACAAAATTCGTAAGTTCGGAAAGTTGTCGACCATTAAGCACTTTATTTTCGACTTGTATCAGTTTTTGTGAATCAGGAAGGTAAACAATACAAAGACACGAAATATTATTCATTTTATTCTCAAACACTTTTTATATCATTACAGAAAACATTGCAAGTACAAAATTCGTCAATATATGATATATGATAATAGAATCACGTCAAATGAGGGAGGTGTTTAAACAGTAGTATAAAATGTCCAATGAAATGGTGACAATGAACATGCATGATCAATATGATGATGTGCGCTTTGAGCAGTGTTGGCTACCGATGTCACATTAGATACTGCTGTTATAAGTGCATGGTGCTATTCCATTGTCTGTTCTGTCTTCGTTAACTTTACATCTAATGTAAGTATTTAATCTGTAAATGTACATCTGTCGAGCTGTATTAATTTTATTCTGTTTAAGATGATTTGTATTTCACGTTCGTTTTTCTTCCACGAAAATTTCTCTATAAGCTCGATATAGCTGCTGTAACGTGTAATAAACTACGGGTGCCGTTTCTCCAACGAAATTTTCATCCGGCAGCAAAAATAGTCGAAAGACAGTAAGGTAGAATGTCTGAATCCGCAAAATATTTAACTGTCCTTGGGGTTCTTCAGCTTTACGCTTTTAGGTGGAGCGGGAGACTTGTATAGCCTCAATCTGTACAACAAGCTTGTGAATGCTCCAAGATCAATCTGACCATCATCATCAAGTGTTGTTTCAATAAAGAAATCAATTTCTTTAGGGTCAAGTGGACGGCCTGTGGCTGTTTTGAGTGTTTGAAGGCCCTCGTATGCCTCACTGCGGTCAATTTTACCACTGCCGTCTTTGTCTATGTCTTTGAATTTATCCACAACCTCCTTTGCGCTGCAAACAGGATTAGAGTTTCTGTCACGAAAATATAGTAGAAGAGAAAAACATTAATAATTAAGGTAATAAAATGTTATATAAACACACATGCAGACAAAGACAGTTACCGTAAGTACATATCGTGTGGTTATAGCAATAAAGCTTCGTGTGTTTTCATTTTGAATTGAAATAGCAAACGACACTTTATTAGAAAATTAATTTCGTAGGAAAATCAGTAATAACTGAACCAGGCTTTTAGAGTTTCTTAATTGAATGTTTGTTGTATCATTTTCACTCCCATAATTGAATAATAAATATAATAGAAATAGGTGATGACTTTTATAAAACGGTTGTGTAAAATTTGTATCACTTTTCATTTTCTGAAATTTGACATTTTCCCCATCACGTTTTAAAATTGTGAATTTACGTATTCGAAAAAAAGTTCATACACATCTAGTACACACAAACGTAAATTTCTATCACGTTACAAACATTCAGGAAAATGATCAAACTCGTGGAACAGTAAATCACGTTAAAGTTTTACTTACTGGGTACCCATGCAAACGTAAAATTGTTGAAATTCCCAGATGCTCATTTGTCCGTTCTTGTCTTTATCAAAGGTGTCAAACATGGTGGTTGCCTGGTCTTCATCTAACCCAAACTCTGCTTGTAACATATTTACCGCGTCCTTCTTGTCCAAATGTCGTACATTATTCGCTATATACCTCTCAAAGAGATCTAAAATCTCCTTTCTACAAAATTGGAAACATATACCATTTATTACCTGTGAAGTAAGGATACTGAAACTATTGAATCGAAATGAGATCATAAAGCTTTTCCACATTCATTGGTCAAATCTTAGTTGTGATCTAGACATGATTTAAACAGTACAACTATTTTATTTAAAATCTATTTTCATTGATAAAGATTTATTCATTCATTCATTCATTCACCAAACATGCGCTTGAAAGTTTCAGAAGTCTTTGAAGAAAAGTTTTGTTTGTCTGGAACCAGATTTTATTCATGTCTATACAGCCTCAAGGTAAATCACGACAACAAATGTCATATTATTTCATCATAATTGAAACATGAAAAATTATATCTGGCATATGCAGCGGATCCGTACTGCTGTGCCAAGTTTATAATTGATAGCCAGGTAATGAAAAGGGAGAAAACCTAAATTCACTTCCAGTGTTTTGTCAGAATACATTATGTTTCATGACCGTCGCCAAAAGTTAGGCTACTGGCATACAGTTCTGTGAACGCACGTCTTCGGTAAAACAAGTTTGTAAATATGTTTGATAGAACATGACAGAAATGAAAGAAATACTTTCAGTTTCGAAGAAAGTAGACATTTGAGAAAAACAAGACTGGAAAGGTTAACAACTGCGATGCCTTTTTGAAAATAAACTAAAACAAATGCGCTACTTTTTTAGCTTCTGCACATCCTTCAATTGTTACAGAATGCCACGGTCGCATTTTGTCTAAATGGACATTCAGAAAGTAAACACGTAAAACATTTTCATGAATGCAGTCGGGGAAAACATTTTCATGAATGCAGTCGGGGAAAAGGTAATATTTACTTGTTTTGTCTTCCCATATGATTCTGATACTTTCAAGAACATAAAATTCATTTCATTATGTTTCAGCATGCGTGTTTTTGGCATCAAATAATGAAGTCTGTGCCAGCCGGTATAGTTTACATCATGCAGTAATTTTACAAAATAAACAAAGAAAAACTTACGGAATTTTACGATTCATCACACCTCTCATCATTTTGCCAAATTATGTTATTAATACCTGAAAAAGAAAAAAAACAGTTTATGGGAACTTATAAAACAATAAACGTCTTTGTTTTATTTCATTTTTTTTCATTGGATTTAATTGTGTAACGAAGTAAGATTGTGTTAAATAAAAACTGTGCAGAAAGCTTTGTGCAAAATTTATATCTCCAAAAATCCGTTCATCCTGCATCTGTTTTACGTTTAATTGCACCTCAAGATCTTTCGAATCAGTATCTCTTTTATTAAGTACACTCCTTTCTGCCAGCTCTGAAAAGGATGCAGTCAGACATTAAGTGAAAGTTAAGATGGATGCTCGCATTCCACAGATTATGAAGGTTGCTCAAAACGTATTCTAATAGGCTAAAGTTGTGGTTTTTGAGAGGAAGAAATAGCTTCTTTTTCTATTACTTGGGCAAATGCTTTTGAAGTGTACGTTCTACAATTTTTATTCCCCTCTAAGCTGATTTTAATACTGTTAGCAATCACCTACATTCGCTTCGAGGAAATTCACTAAAATAAAGGAAAGATATCGTCTATATTTTCCTGTTATCTTTTCAACGTTATTCTGTCCGTATATCATTCACCATACGGCTCTTTTTGGTACAATGTACTTTGCTTAGAAATTTACTTTTGTACAATGTATACTTTGCTTAATTTAGTTTCAAATTTGATTTGTTTTTGTGCAATGAACTTTGCTTAATTTAATCCAATGTTCATTTGTAGTTCTTTTTTACAGTGTACTTTGTTTTGTTCGATTTCAACATCCATTTGCTTTTATACAATGTACTTATTCTATTTGACGTGAACAAACTTTTTCACAATTTGCACAGACTTTGCTATACTTTTTGCTTTCGTATAATGTACTTTGCGTATTTTGAATTCAATGATTATTTGTATTTTTACACTATACTTTTCTGAGTTTGCTTTCGAGTTCTTTTTATACAATACACTTTTTCTACAACGTACATACTTACTTAATTTGATTTCTATGTTCTTCCTTCGCTTAAACTGATTACAAAAAAAATCTCTAAGCAAACTTGTTTGAAATTTGAGAGTAAGTGCCGAACATGTTTTGCTTTGAAGACTATTCTCTCCTATACTACATTTCGGAAAAATAAATGTAAAATTTGAACCTGAAACACCAAATGATGGACAAAATGTATACTGTAAGTTGCACGTGTTTTTCAGTTGTTATCCAAAAATGTATTTTTTTCCTGTTTCCCTATGTCCGAACTTTTTTAACAAAATCTCGAGCGTATGTGTAAAAATGTCTTCGTATAATCAAATAACATTATATATGAAAATATAAAGCATAAGTGCTGTAGCTACTATAACTATAACCTACCTTCAAGTAATCTGCAAATAAGTGTTCTTTCAATAAAATACAAATTTACTTTCGCTGAAGAGTTTATCCACTTCTTTATTCCAGAACAAATATTTTCTTTGTTTTCAAAAACACAAATTCTCAAATATATATACGTTCCTTATCTCATGTATTACTCATTTAAAATACTTTTTGCAGACGAATTTCACCGCGCACTTCGGCTGTTTCCCTGCATATGCACGTTTTCTTATTAATGTCATATCCAATCTTGGAACCAGGTAATATTTTGTGGTTCCCGTTTGAACGTCAAAGCCTGGTTTGATACTTGATCAAAGAATGGAACCAGTATCTGCGTCATATTGCAGTCGAACATACTAGCCTAAAAGATTTTGATTTTGTTATGTTAAAGACGATCGCAGTCTCGTTATTTTTTCAAGCAATGGGATTTTATTGAAGTTTACGACCTATTTTCACCTATCTTCTGTACGTTCCTATACTAAGTTTGATTCAGGCCTTGTTTTGGTATCACTGTTTCAATGCACATGGCTTGTTAATCAAAATATTAATATAAAAACAGATGCGTGCTTTTGACAAAAATGGGAATAACATCATCGACGTTCTTAACGTGCTTGAAGTCATGACCGATCATGAAAAGATAACTGATCAGGCGTTAGACTATACAACAAAAAAGTGTTTCTGTTTTTGATATTTCAATCTTATAGGCTGCTAATACATGTAATGCAATCATATTTGTGTTTGCAGTTCAATGTTACTTTTTATCAATATTTTCGTAAAAATCGATATTTAATGTTTTAAATTAACATGAGAAAAATTAAACTAATTTTTTAGTACACTCTACTATGCAGAACTTTGATATGGAAAAATTTACAAACCAAAAGCTGTATTTATCATGCCTGGAATTTGATCCGCAAACTTAGGTCCGATTGTTTAGCCCTTTTCCATCTTCCTACCTTTAATAAAAAGGAGTTTTTAATAAAAGCTATGTAGCTAAAAGTATCAATTCAAAGTTATGTATCAAAGAAATTACAGTTCTTTACTATCACTATTGAAAGATAACTGATTTTTTGCGGTTTTCGGCAGTTTTTGATATTTAGGTTGCACTGTGTACCTTTTTCTCACAATATAATGCCTTTATTAATTTCATGTTTTGTTCTCTGTTAATATGTCTAAGAGTTTCGAAATCGTTTGAAAACTCACAAGGCATTCCTATGCTTGTTTCGACGGCCAGTGTATATTAACGGAGAGAATGTACAGTACCGTTTCAGTTCGTGATTCTGATTGATTCAGACGGTCTAGTATGTGCCTGATTCAGAAAAGGTGCGCTCTGCTCAGGTGTGTTATGTGACTCACATGGCTTCAATAATACACTTGTTGTTTTCTACATAATCTGTTAAGATCACCTATGATAAGGAAAGAGTCATTAAAAAGCACATTCCAGTTAAATCATCCTGGAAGGTTTACGTTTTGAAGTGCTGATACATTTTCGTTATCACTTTTGGGCCTTATCTGCTTTTCCGAATTTAACGATTAGTCGAATGAAATTAAGTTATTCTAGGTAATGCAATAAGAGTTTAATCTAAGAGATTTTTAGGCTATAAAATAATGTTATGTATATTTTATTACGCTGAGTATGCTGTAAGTGTAAATTGATTTAACTCTGATGATATTCAACTTCAACATCAGTTCAGCAATAAATACTGTATTTGGCCATTCACAGACGTAAATATATTTATACATAAACAAAGCACTGAAAGTATATATACACGCAGTATTAAAATATTCAAATACGACAAATATATATTAAGAAACAGTATTATAATCTGGGATATTTGCTGGAATTCTTGAACATTTTAGTTCTTCTTTTCAATGTTTTGTATGCCTGTATTTGATACATCACATTAGAATGATACTCTGAATCAACTGTAGCTTATTTACATAATTACGCAATATTATTCTCTATCAATGCCTACGAATTTACATTAAACATTTTAATTTCAACATGATATGTGATCTTCTTTAACAAGTCACCTGATTTTTTTCAGACAATATTTCGCAATTTTTATTTCAGATAATAATGAATTGCCTATTGTAGTTTCATGTCTGTTTGAATTCATTCATAGTTCCAGCCTTCATGGTCTAGTTATGGAGTGTATAATTATGCTGGTCCCGTAATTTTGTTTTCGGAAGGTGTTTCAAACACCTGACAAAGATGATCTTTTTACTGTTTGTACTGTTTGAAAAGAATGTTGCATAATTTGAAACTAAAGTACTCTTTAAAATGAAAAAAAAAGATATTGTAAAAAAAACGGAACTGATTTACACATCATATTGTTACCGAGATGAATGATGATTATCAAGTAACAATATGTACTTTAGAACATGTTTTAAGCTGCAGAACACTTAACATGTAATCAGCACAATGTTGAATGAGTTCTATACTATTTGCACCTGTTACGTATGTAATTAATAATTCTGGAATCCACCAGGAACATGAGTACAATAACCAAAGGTTTGAGTTCTTAATAATCTACAATCACGCTATTATACATATACCCGGATTTCCTTGGAAAACGTAGGCTGTATTATCAGAACAGTATCATGATTAACAACTATCAGCAACAGATGGTTTATGTCCCATCTAAACTTCAATATCATACTACGTGCCATCCTTATAACAGATCAACATTTACAAACCATATATTGTTAATGTAAATACTTAGCATTCTTGCATGGAATATGTTAGCACCTACAAAATGTATACAGCGCTATCAGAAAATTGAGTGATTTCAAAGATAAGGAATCGTGAGTTTTAAAACAGAGATAAGCTATGTTCAAAACAATAAAGACATTTATAAGAAGTTGTGCTTTTCTTTTTGTCGTAATGAGCACCGTTTCTTGTTTTGTTTTGGTTGCTAAGAAATCGAAAAGGTTTTTCAAGAGTTTATAGGTCGACATATTTTCAACTGATAATATAAAAATGATGATACAAAAACGTTGTTGTAAATAATGTGTTGTTGTTGAATTTTCCATTCCTACTGATTATAAGAAAGACATAAAGTTTTAAAGAATTTGGCGAATAAAAATTCAGTAAAACTCATGCGCTACCTGACGAACTAGACAAAAAGAAAAAGGGTCACAAAGTTCACAAAATTGCATAGACGCTTTCATTCACAACTAGGGGTAACCTCTTTACCCAACTCTTTCATTGTATTTTATACGCTGTTATATTTGTTTCACTTTCATGGTCATCTTGTATGGTTTGGGGCATTACCTTCTACCACAGCATATATAAGAACCTGAAAATAGTTTCAATATAGATCTAAAAAAAAGGCAGGGGAGTGTGTATAAAATGTAAAAAAAACTTTTCAGCATGGGAGCGTACCCTTCGTATACCTGTTGTAAGGTTTCTTCTAGAATCGATCAAGTGTACGATATTTTGCTACATTCATTGACCTATTTCTTTTTTCCAGTCATGAGCGCCATCTTTTGTTTGTTTAATCTGTTTAACTATTACAAAGATCTTTCTGAAACTGTATTTTTTTTGTTTACATACCTTCTAAACTATTGGAAAAAATAAGTATAATGTAAATTTGAACATCAGGAAAGATGTATGTTCAAGAAGGAGTTTCATCACTATAATACGTTCAGTCTTCAATTTGTCATGCATGATGGGATGGGATTTGTCTTGAATCGTTCACTCCAGAAATGTAGCCCTGAACAGCACCGGTAGTAAAATTACAAAAGTTATCAAATGATACAAGATTAAAAAAAAGCTGCCAAGTCAAACAAGCGGTAACCTCAACATTTCTAGCAACTACGACCTCCCTGAAGTACAAGTATACAGAGCAACCAAGAATTTCATTCACCAGAGACACTTATTATTTGAAGACAAGTGTCAATACAATTGTCAAAATTTGCCCGAATATTGATGTTAAACTGGTAATATAACTTTCGTGTTTCCAGTCTTTTGACCTTTGAAAAACTAGTTAATTAAAAAAGTTATTTAAAAAAAGAATTTAAATGGAGACTAGTTTTGAAAGTTACCACTGTTATAAAAGTGTATGGGAAGAAAATCGACAGAAATCTGGAAGTAAAAGTAATGGTTATTAAAAATAAAACTTTAGCGACGAATCTAAGGTCATGATTGGCGAGAACGTAAAGGTTTATGCTAATTTATTTAATATACTTTAATTTTACAACTTATATTAATCGCCCTCGAGAATCATTCCAGATGGAATCAACCTCGAAGAGAGAAAGGCAAAGTGGAGTTTTTTGTGTCTTAGACCCGGGTCTGTGTCAGGTTTATATTAGGTGGTAAAACGAAGAAATGTGTCAAATGTATTTTACATAGTGGGTGAACGTGTTACGTGTTGACGGAGTGTAAGAGAAAGAACAATATTGTTACTCGTTATTTTGCTCCAAATAGAATGAGAATACATATGAATAATTACGTCATCGTGTAAGATGACGAAATAGTTAGCCCACCACCGTGTAAAGCACAAAGAATACAAAATCATACAAGACGAAACAGTAATGCAGAAATAAAAGACGCCGCCAATTTTTTTTCCATTTTAGTAGCACTCCGCAGTGATTGGATATTTTTCATACATTATATCCACTTAAAATGAGCGAATGTAATTAATCATTTGAAATTTAAGACATGTCACTATAGGAAACAAAACAGCATATCAACTATTATCCCGTCATAACTTACAGAAGCAGTTTTAACTACATTTATTAATAAAATAAGCTTTACGTATAGGTTATAGTTTAAATACAGCTGTTTTCAGAAATTAATTTCTGAAAACAGCTGTATTTAAACTATAACCGACTTATAGTTCGACCTTTAATCTTTCAATACAACTGTCAACATGTTTAATAGACACAATCTGACAGTAAAATGTTGAATTAAAATCTGAACTCAACAGAACTGTAGTTAAAAGAAAACTATTTACTTTATTTCATTTAAATAGAAATAATTATACTATTGCAATAAAAAGGATAAAGTCCAGAAAAGTAAGCATTCTTTCTGTTTTTGTATTATTCAAATTTAACAAAGCACTCCTTTACGTGTGTTGCCAATTTTGCCTACTCCCATCACTGCAACGCATGCGCAGACAGTGGGCTTAAACACCTTAAATCGTAACAATTTAACAATTAAATTTTCCTCATACAGCGAACTTGAGTAAATTATGGAAATAAATCTGCGAATTTTGAAGGAAATGGAGCGATCTGATTGGCAAGGAAAGTGGGTCGAACTATAAATCACAATCTCATTACTATATTTACTTTTTTCAAGTTTATATAAAAACTCTATTAACAAAAATTAAAGCATTTCCACTTGGTTTTGCTTTCCGTTGTAGTACCGCATCAAGACCGAAATGTGGGCCGCGTTTTAAACATGCCAAACACGGGTGTTGCTTCGCAACCGATATTTATATAATGTATTCTATTATTAGCTACTGTATTTATAGACAGAATGGATTTTATATTTCTTTTTTTTTTTTTCTTACAACGGTAAATGATACTATATTCATTGTCAATATTGCTTATATCAATTAAATGAATTATATATAATATAACACCCATTGTTTTTTGTTAATTTAATTCATTCAGTTGTAAGCACTTATTTATATTTTGACTCTTTGAAAAATCTATTCAGGGTGATTTTAATTCTCATTTAAATGTTCTTATTTAATTATATTTATTAAGGAGTTTAGTTTGAGGACATGGTGTTGATTTACGTATCTGTTCTTGAAGTTTGTGTGAAAATCAAAGTTTATGCCCAAGAGGTTCCGAATATAGAAAAATCACGTGACTGTTAAAATTTAATTTCTGACGAAGCTATTCATAGACTCGCGTCCATGGATCAATTTTTTTGGCATCCCAAATCCTGGCGGCGTCGAACAGGTAATAAATCAAATAGTCGGATCTATTCGTTTGTTTTCATGAAGCAGAGGCAATACGCAGTTATAAACGTGGCATATTTATATAATTGATAATTTTGGGAGAAAGATGTGTGGCTTGTGATGCAATAAGACTTGTCAAGAATAGGATTATATATACTCTATGTCTACTCATGACATGATTAATACTGACATTCGCATTCATATTGTCTTCATCATAAACTGTATACAAAGTAATTCATGTACTAGAGAATATGAGAAGTGTTATTATCACACAACACTAACGGGGTAAACATCATAACATTACGTCCTTCACCAAACAATCTGTAGCAGGTATAAGTATGCTAAATACATTCCCATAGACTTACATGATAAAAATTTATGGCCAGTGCGACTACCCAAAATCTCACCGACGGCTGAAATGCATTTTATTTGGAGAGCCCGGATGGTGAGGGCCAATACGAGTGCAAGAGGATAAATGACTATCAAATCACTCATTTAATGACAATTTTATTAAATAGCTAATCAATCTAAAAATGATTAATTGTACATGTATATAGACTTAACTGGCAGTAACTTGTCAGAAACAGACAGTTACATGCAGATCTGTAAATAAAAATACCTCTAACATACTCATTTTTTAAATAAACATATTGATGTGGATATTCAATTTCTTAGTTGGAGCATTTACTTTACTTCTATTTGGGTTTCGGGCAGAAATTAATTAAAAGTTGATTTTAATTTTTGCCATTCAATCTTTAATTCTGATTTAAACAGATTTCAAGATAGCGACCATTTTTGTTTTCGAGAAACTAAACATCTGAATACATCCGCCAATTAGAATACTCAGATTTCTCAACAGCCAATCATTCGTCAGCAATCTTTTATTGGACCGGTCCAATAAGTGATATTGGCCCTGATTCTTTGTTATTGGCCCTGTCTTTCAATTTTATGATAGTTCTTCCTATTTTAATACGTTGGGTAGTTAACGAATATTAGAGCCAATAAACAAAAGTTATTTAATAAAACTATGTAATAAGCGCTCACTGAACAATGCTCACAGTCAGTAGCGCTCACTGAACAACACTCACTGTGAGAAGTGCTGACCGAACAAGGCTCAATATGGATAGCGCTCACTGAACAACACTCACTGTGAGAAGTGCTCACTGAACAATGCTCTCTGAACAATGCTCACCATGAGAAGTGCCTGTGAACAGTACTTATTGTCCGTGGTTGTGACTGAACAACACTCACTGTGAGAAGTGCTCACTGGACAATGCTCACAATGAGAAGTGCTCACTGAACAATACTCATTGTGAGTAGTTCTCACTGAACAATACTCAATGTGAGTAGTGCCATTGAACAACACTCACCTTGAGAAATGCTCACTGAACAATGTTCACTGTGAGAAGTGCTTACTGAACAATACTCAATGTGATAGTTCTCACTGAACAATACTCAATGTGAGAAGTGCACACTGAACAATGCCTGTGAACAGTACTTGCCGTGGTTGTGACTGAATAACACTACTGTGAGAAGTGCTCACTGAGCGCTACTAGAATGTTCTCACGCAATACTCATTGTGAGTAGTTGGTGAAAATGCTGTGAGGGTAGTGCTCGTTGAACAACACTCACCTTGAGAAATGCTCACTGAACAATGTTCCGTGAGAAGTGCTCACTGAACAATTCTCAATGTGAACAACACTCACCGTAAGAAGTGCACACTGAACATTGCTCACTGAACAACATTGTGCTCACTGAGCAAAAAAAATAAAGAAGAAATCTGGAAACGATTGCTAACTTTAGTAACCTGTCTAGCCTCCCCAATGAGGATTTGCAAACTGGTTAACAAGTTAACTTTTACATCTGTAAACTTTTTCTACAGTATATATAGCAGGATTTTGTAACATTTCAAACAGTAAATAAATTTCAAGATATCAACAGATTGAAGTTTACATTAACTTGTATTTTTATTTTTAAATGGAATGGCGCCAATTAATGTTTTTAAATGTAAAAGAAGAATGTGTTTTGATACACTCATAGCGTTTTTGTTGTGCTTGTACGTATAGTGTACGTTTTAGCTAGGCAAATAACACTTTACATCGTATACAAATGACAAAATACATGTTACATCGAACCAATTCAAAAGTACAACGAATGTGAAAGAAATGTGTCAATTGAATGCTTTTGTTATGTCTGAATAAAATCTTAGGGACTGAATGGAAAACTCTTTTATGTTTAGTTTCACAGACAGCGATACAAGTTGGTCATGTTAAAGAAGATAACTACCAGAGACCCAAAATGTATGTTGTTTTCCTTCCGAACCTCATATTTGGTCTCGCTACCCAGTCTAATGGTGTAACGTTGTCCACACAATAAACAGAGCACATGAGGTACTGGCTGCAGGTATTTTGATGCTTTAGTCTGCTATATCATAAATATATGTGTATAATCATTGAAAGATCTATGAGCGCTGAAATATTTTATTGAAAATGAAATATACAATACTAAAATTTATTATGACACATACGTTATCGACTGTATTTAAATGCTGAAAGTCGTAAACTTTTTCTGTTACGCTAGCTTCAAACATATTGTGACAAGGGGAGCAAGTATGTACAATATTTCTTGTTCTTGTAACGTAGTTATTTCCCTTAGACAAAACCGCTGTAAAACGCTTGGAGTATTCGGTTTAACTCTTAAACTCCTCTACTAGATCAACAGCTCCAAATTAGTCGAAATAATGAGACTGATAAAATATTGAACAAAAAATGTCAGAATATTAAGTAGTAAAATTTAATGAAACCTATTTGAACTAAAATATACTATAGACCTTACAACCTATGCATAGATAAGTAAGTTAAACGAATAAGACATATTACCGTCAGCTTTTGATACACACTTTTACGCCTGGACAATATTGCGGAAACATAATGAATTATATTGTACAGTTTTGTTACATTGGCTTATCATGTTTGAGTAAACATACCTTAAACTCTTATAAAAGTTGAAACCAGATCTTTTATTGGAGTCCAGCATACATCGTCAGTAATTTTATATGGCACGAGACGGTTGAAGACGTACCAGAGAGCCTGCCTGACTACAGGTGTTCATATGGACATTGAGTTAATGCAAAGATGATTGTGGACATATTCAAGAAAAGAAAAGAGTCTAGCGTTTTCAGGACATGCAAGACTATGTATGCTTAGAATATGATTTAAAATTATTTGACTAAACGCCATAATAGCTTTTAACTTCTTCTACATGTTTATATCCCTTATCATTTATAAAAATTCGTTCAACGAAGAATGGTCCCATTAACAGTTACTATTAGGGGATGGCGGGCTTCTACAGAGTTTGTATAACGGCCATGGTTTTCCACAGTTTTCACATGGCACAGACAGGGAAAGAGAACATTTTGAAGTTTGACAGTTTTGTTATTTCATATCAACTTTTGTTTCGTCTATAATAGATACATAGGTTCTTGGAAATGCATCTGAATTGTTCAAAAATTGCTAAAACCACAGAGCTTCCGGGGGCCTCGGACTCATCGAGGGTCCTATGGCTCTACGCCCCTGTCCAGTGTTTACTAATATAAGAAAGAGTTATTTTTGGAAACGTCCAAATTATATGAAGTTAATTGACTTAATGTCATAAGGTACTAAAAATATACTAAGTAAATTTGCAGTATTTGCATATAAAGCCTTTGGACGTCGTAAGTTTTTCATGAATATATGGAATTTGTTTTTTTTTTTATCTTGTCTCTCCCACAACATATATTTCCATCCCATACAATATTGCAATATTATTATATACTTTCATATTGCCCCGTTCACTTTGCCTTAGAGAGTTCGTTAGTGTTATAGGTTATTGAACTTGTATGGTGAAATATTACTTGGTACGCTAGTTGTCTGAGAAATTTCAAGATTCATTTATTGTTTTTTGCTGACAGAATGTCATTTTTGTTCATATTCAATATGAAAGTATATAATAAAAAGGTTATTGAACTTGTATGGTGAAATATTACTTGGAACGCTAGTTGTCTGAGCAATTTCAAGATTCATTTTTTGTTTTTTGCTAACAGAATGTCATTTTTGTTCATATTCAATATGAAAGTATATAATAAAAAGGTTATTGAACTTGTATGGCGAAATATTACTTGAAACTCGTTGATTTGGCGGGAACAACTTGCAAGCTCGTTGTTCCCGCCAAATCAACTCGTTCCAAGTAATATTTCACCATACAAGTTCAATAACCTATAATATAATAAGGCATACTACTACAAATTAATCCATTTAATTTCAGTAGTATTGTTACAGCCATTGAATGTTACAATGCCTCATAGTATGAATTGGTAAGATTGTATTGACTATTGTAGTGCCATAAGTATGGTACTTTCGCAAAATATTGCAATGAGTTATTGTGTACCAACTCTATGTTATGTTTTCTGTGAATGTGTCGTGCCATATTGCAACATATTACTATTGCGAAAACAATGTATTGCTGCTATGATCATGGGCTAAAAGTATTATAAAGTATTTCTATTTCCTTTCTAGTTAAATTATATGTAAAGTTAGCAGAAAACAAAACAATACATGCAAATTTGTTACAAATGAATGTAATTTATTTTATATAAGGGAACACAATATATCTGACACTGAAAAAAGGATTTCAGACTGTCACCTTGCCCCAGTATTCCATGGCCATATTCCTGGCTGTCTCGGGCATATTCATCATTGAATAGGGAACTGCGGTTTTGTATGAAGTATCATGACCGTTCAGATGTACGGTGATGTGCACGTTGCTTAGCTGCATTTTCGCATTCATTGAACTAGGATCGAATTCAAGCTGAAAAGTTTGGTTAAAAGTTATCGTAAATGGAATTTATTTATGGTACGACAGGAAACCTTTAATGTGTTTCCTTCCCGAAATTCTCTTCAGTTTATTCCTTTATAAATGTGTATATATCTTCCGCATGCCATATATTAAATTTTCATTACTTTTCAAAACGATCGATGTAAAAGATGTAAATACATAATTATATTATTGTATACGTAAATTTTTGAAATACTTTAACAGTAAATGTCCAATGTCTTGGAAAAAGTGCTGCACGGTTCGAAATTGTTTTATTAGATTTTAATTGTAGGTCTCTTTCATCTTTTTGTGACTATTTGCTACAACACGTGGTGCAAAAACATCCTATCAAGCATGACGGCCCATCCGCGAATATGCCTAGTTTATGTGCATGAAGTTTATAATCACAAATTTTTAAGTGGATTATTAACGAGAACGGAGTCCTATTGAAACCTATATAAATTTTAGTTGATACTCAAACTATAATGCTATTTATGAAGCTGTTAAGAGAACAACGTTAACGTGTTTTATGTCGACTTGCGGCAAGTTAGCCTTAAAAACTGATGCACGTATGTTAAACGACCACGTCAGCGTCAACATCAACAATCAAAATTTGTTAATCGATAGACTTATGCTTTGCAATTGTGTTTAAAAAATGTTTTATTTGCAGAACTTATTCCTGGTCCCATAACGTGTACAATTTCTTTTGAGATATTATTTTTACATCGAAATTCTAGCTTTCCACGAAAAGTAGCGAAAATCAAATTGTTATAAATTTTTCAAAGTCTAAATCTGTACTTATATAGACCTTTGTTATAATAGGGTGTGCTTTATCTAGAGCAGCATCGTAAACATTCTTGAGTTTCTTCACTTTGTTGTTGATTGTGGTGTTCATCT
>JAFMSR010002048.1:0-24914 GCA_022818135.1 Saxidomus purpurata | reverse complement strand
CCAAAATGCCTATGACTGACCATAATTATGACCTTTTGGCCAATTTCATTGTTTGAGAGTGCTCTGATACCCAGGTGCCATCATAGCTCTCTTGTTTTTTTTTACAGATGGAGGATGCGGAGAAACCGTTGACAAAGGAGACTAAAGAATTAAGAGCAGCAGAAGGAAATGACAACCCCTCTTTTCTTCACAGCCAAACTATGGAAGAGGCACGAAGAACATCCAAGAGAGCAAGCAAAAATGCTTATGAATACTTTTGATCAAATGTATAGTTTATAGCCTAGAATTTATTTTTCTTTGTATTTGCTTAACCCATTCATGCCTTGTACCTTTCAAATTATGTACGTTTTCGAACAACTACGCTTGTATTATTGTCACCTCATCAGTATTATGTTTGGATCACAATTCTGCAAAATATACTTATTTATAGAAAAGAAGACTTGCCCCAATTGGAAGTCAGATTGTCCCTTTGTAAAAATCTAGGTATAAATGGGTTAAGTTACTTAAGTGTGTTTGAGTGATACTTACAATTTGTGAATAAAAACCAGTACCGTCAACATTTTTTTCACATAACGTGTTACTTTCTGTATGACCGGGTGTGGATGTCTATACATTTGCGGTTTTAATTTATGTTCATGGTTTATACGTTGATAATGTACCTATGCTGTAAAACAGAGTTTTTGTAACAGTGTGTATAAACATCAAGCTTTAGCTTAAATTATTTATGCGTTGCTTTTAACTTATAGAACTCGTGACTTGAGAAATTTGAAACACTGATAGTTTGGAAGTTTTGAATTTTGAAACGAAATGTTTTAATGTTCGTGTGTTCTTGTTTTTCGTATGTTTGTGTTTATGTTTTGGCTATTTGTGTTTTTTTCTTCATTTGATGAACTTGTATGTCAACTATATAAAGGCTGGAACCTTGAAGTCTTCATTCTGTGTTACAAATGTATTTACCGTATATCATTTATTAAGCAGAGCAATATGAGTTCGCGTAATTGTGTTCGTAAGTTATAATACTAGTGTGTGGTATATTTTTATAAATATGTTGGTCAACTGTGTTAATCCAAGACTGTTTGCTGTGTCTTTCTTTTATCTACATGTACACGGAATTTTGCCCAGAAAAATACCCCAAATTATGATGTTTTTGTGACTTTTATTTTGAAGATGATCGCCTTTGACATTCCCCTGAACATGTTCGTATACATTGCTATTGGCTGATGAAATTGTTCTCGCTGTGCGGTTTTCTGACGAAATAGTCTGTATTTTGCCATTGTTTGACGAAATAATTACTTTTCTATTGTTTGACATCATTGTAACTTAATACTGACAGCTACTATTCTTGGTTTGTTGTGTATTGAAGAAAGTATAGATGTGTTATGAGTTTTATGTCTTTAAATTGAAAGAAACTATAGATATGTTATAAGTTTTATGATATTGTTATAATGACATAGAACTAATATCAACCCTTTCCTTTAATTATGCCGCTTAAAATACAAATGCAGTATTAAAAAGTAAAATGGCAACTTTGCGGTCATGCGAGATTGCTCAATGTCTATACATATACTAAAATACCAAATTGTTGTGTTTTATTGTACTCTTATTTTAGGTGTTTTAAAACTATAAGACATCGTGTTGACTCTAACAAGCTACAATGTTTTCTTCATTGAAACCTTTCTAATGTGAAAAGTCTGAATTTCTTAAAGTTGTCTTTAGTTGTCGAAACACAAAGATTTCTGTCAGCTAAGGAATATATGTATATTTTCAGTTTTGGCTACGTGTTAAGTAATATATAGAGTAAGTTGTTGTTTGCGAGAGTTGTTATGTTATTTCAAGGAAATGACCTAATTGTTCAAGTCAACAGGACTCTAAAGTATGTTTTTTTTGTAATATGGCACGTTTGCTCTGTTTCGATGTTGTAACTGTTCTCAATTGAAGATAGATCAAATTTTTATTGTAGAACGGGCACAGTTTTAAGGTCCGCCCCAATACGCGTAGCAAATTAAGAGAAATGCAGGGCATTGTTTTCCTATAGCTATATGCAGTAGCCACAACATAAAAGAGGGTTATGATTTCCATTTTCGCGAACACAACTGAGTAAATCAAATACACTTTTAATTGTAGTAATTGAATTGTGTAGTAACATTCGAATTGCCTCCTTCTTTTGAGGTTGATTCCATTAAGAGTGATTTATCTATTAATACACTAGAAGTAAGTTGTGATAACACTTTTTGTAATAAAGAATAAATCATTTAGTAGAAATAAAAAAGATGAACTGATTTTATTATTAGTTTGAAGGAGTTTGTTAGCCGGTGTAAATACTTTTAGCGGTAACTGTAGGCTTATTCTTGCCATAAAATTCTCGAATCATTTTAGTTACAGCCACATATTTGTTAACATTTATGGTAGTTTGATTATGATCTGCATTGTTTACTTTTTGGTCAGTAAATTTTCAGCGAATAAACCTATGAACAGTATACTAAGTGTCCAAACGATCGAACAAAGGTAATGAGGATAAACATGCTCATTTAAGACTTGGCTTATGTCAACTGCACACTATGCACAGTGTACTTAACATCTTTCCTGAAGTTAAAGCATGAACTAATAAACTTATATACTTTTAAAATTTCATTAGCACTTTGGGTGTAAAATTACTAATAACTCTTAAATTACAAAGACAGATATCTTATCACGAAAAAGACCGTTATGTGTCTGAAAAACATTTCTTCCGTTGCTTTTTTAATCGAACGTACATGCGTCAACACAGCTAATGGGACTTCTATACATCTTGTATTCACTGATCATAAATATGCTAATCAGAAAACGCAGTGCTCTTAGAATTATATTAGCCTGTCTAGCTAGTACATGTATATCATTTTCTTTAACGTCTAAACTATTTGACTGTCTAAAGAAAACGACATGACATTTGTACACATATTTCTTTAGAAACCAGGGTTTGAGATACTTTGTTTAAATACTGATTTCAGGTTGTTATCAAACATATTCGGCATATTTGGTGAGATGTGAGGACGTTTTTTACTAAACATTAAACCTTGCTGTAAAAGTTCAGTTATGCAAATGTTCGTATCTTAAAGTATTTTATGATGAAATAAGATCACATCATAGACACTTTGTGGTAAGAACGATTGACGGAATTGAAAAAAGCATTTTGGCTGCAAAATATATTTAAACATTGCACTGACAGATAAAAAGTTTCGGTGATATAATCACCTCAATCAGATTACGACATGAAGACTTACCTGCCACAGGGTGTCTAAGAATGCGATTAGGTATGCTGACACTAAAAGTGACAATACTTATACAATATTACTTGTTACACTTCATAAAATAATCCTTGTATTTCTGATTCTGGTACAATAGACATTAGATAGTGTTTGTCAAGTTTGAAACTTTGAAATGTATTTGATTGGATGTCATAAGTATTGAAACGGAATAAACTTTATTTTTCTCAGACAGTTGTTAACATCGTTTTTAGCAACACTCAAAGCTAGTCCTATGTCAATCTGTGTTCACTGATTTGTGACCTCTAATCAAAATATTCGTTTATATTACCCCTAACTTACTGTCGTGTTCTTAATAATAAACTACCACTGTCGCAATTGTGTAATGTATTTTATTTTGTATTCAATTGAAATTGAAAATAGAATACAATCAGCACTGTTGCAATAGGGCGACTAAAGAATCAACCAAATTCGCAAGTGCACTCATATTATCGACATGTAGGACATGGTTTTTGTCTGTCGCGATACCGTTGTTTTCAGGACGACCAAAAATATTATACTGTTGACCAACACTTATAATAATGACATCATGGCTCGCTATTTGGAGTTGTTTTTGTTCTTGGACGCCAAGATGAACTGTCTGTGCAGAAATGGAATCTGTTATAATGACAACAGCATCTGGGTATGAAGGCCGGTCGCCAGTTTTTGGGGTCAACACGTGGTCGAGTAAAAACTGGATAGCGTCTGGAGTATCGGAACTGCGATCTTTGCCGTATAGAGTCTGGTACTGTAGCGAGGAAAAAAGACTGGCCTCGTCCGTGTTCTGTTGTAGTGTGATTTTCTCATGAACAGTTTGATCGTAGCTATAAAGTGCAATAAGGTTGTCAGTCATGCCAATATCTAGACGCCTTGTTACTGCTAGAATTGTGTTGAGAACGGACGCATGTTCCGTCTTCACTACATGGGAGGAACCGTCAACAAGAAAAACAACATCTTTTGGGCAACCTGCGAAAAATTAACAACAATGTTAATAGCAAAAATCATCTTTTAGTCCAATCGTTTTAACGAGTTTGTAAGCACATTGATATGTATTCCAATACCGGGTTCAATATGGCGTCAGAATTATGTTATTTCTAACTCAATTAGGAATACTCTTTGAATTACTAAGACGTTATTGTTTCTTTGTTTACGGGGTTTAGTGCCCTTTTGTGCCATTTTCAATCGTAGTTCAGTAATTTTTACAAGCAGACCAGTACCAGAACCCTATCATCCGTTAGAAAGTGTCAACTTTCTCACATATGGATACATGGTCGGATCGAACCCATGACACTCGTTTTATCGGGCGTAAGTTGCGGATATAGTCTGTCTGGAGAACGTGTATAAAAGTCCAGAAGTCAAGAACATATGAAGCGTAAACAAATGTTAACATTATTTCTAGTATTCTATGGCAAATATACAGATTCTAAATCCTGTAATCATATAAATAGATAGTTTCGAACCACCAGTAAACGATGTCGGTCCTTGCCCTGGATAATTACACAGATCGTCTGCGCAACATGTAATGGAGATGTCACGAGATTCAACGTTTCGTCTGCCAAATGGGATTGAAAGATCTGTACCTCCGTCACAAATCTAAATAAACGATTATGAGATCACGTAACTATGAAAATATCACATTCTTTTTATTTTAAATAAAATATTTCTGAAATTCAGCCTTTCATGGTGTAGATTCGAGACAACCAAGTCAAAGTAGAGTGGTTTTCGTTCTTCAGATGACATATTGTTTTCTTTAAATAGTATACGAGTTTTTAAGGCGTTAGTGAAGTTATTAAATACAGTTATGCAATATCTTAGTGGAACTATCATTGTAACAGTTTACTTGTACTTGTCATCCCGTACTTGTCTTCCCGTACTTATTACCCCGAACTTGTCATCCCGTACTTGTCACCCCGTACTTGTCATCCCGTACTTATTACACCGTACTTGTCATCCCGTACCTGTCATCTCCGGTGCTTGCCATTCCGTCTTCGTCACCCAGTACTTGTCACCCCGTACTTGTCATCTCGTACTTATTACACCTTACTTCTCATCCCGTACTTGTCATCCCCTGTGCTTGTCGTTCCGGATTCGTCACCCAGTACTTGTCACCCCGTACTTGTCATCTCGTACTTTTAACACCTTACTTGTCATCCCGTACTTGTCATCCCCTGTGCTTGCCATTCCGTATTCGTCACCCAGTACTTGTCACCCCCTTCTTAAGATTTATCAGTGGGCGTAATCTTAGCTGATATTTTAATAATTTTACCTGCTTTGGTGAACAAGTCATCTCATACTCATGGTGACCATCGGAATACGACTTCAATTCTTTTCTCATACAGACCTTAAGAATAAAATAGAAACACGCATTTAAAAGGAAGAAATAATTAACATTTCGTTCTTAAAGATTCAGTTAAGTTATTCAGAGTAGATTTCTTACTGATACTGATATGATACTTCATAAAAAGGCACCAGAACCGATTTTTCTGTTCTTGCTATATATCAAATGGCACTCTTTTTAGAAAAAAGCTTTATAGCAATCAAGCTTAAGTAATCTGATTGCTATCACCTATACTTATGCGCTGTTTAATTCTTACGACAAGCATCTTTAGGAAACGATAACATTTCGCTTAAATCTTATTCCCAAACAAATCTTTAAAGTCGTATATCTTGTTTATTTTAGGGAAGTGGCCTAATGTTAATTAACCTACATTTCTCATAAAAAAATGAGTTTTAAAACACTCAACAAGTAAACAAAAACTAATATGTACTGATGATAAGTTTTGAGTGCAAAAAAGAAGAAACAATGTCTGTTTGACAACGCCTTTTTTATGAATAGCGCCAAAACTATGAAAGAAAGGTATTTGCGTCAACATTGTTTTAGAGTAAACAGAAGTCACTTCTATCATTATTCTATCAGTAAATTTATTATATTTTTTATTAAAGAAGGTAAATAAAAAAGTCCGAGGACTTATCTTCCACGAGGCCTTCCTATAAACATATGTGTATTGAAGGTGATCCTTGGATTTTAAACGAACTTCAAATCCAAAAAAGTAGTTTATTTGAAGAAACATCTACAAAACCTAAGCGCCGTCGCTAGGGAAAAAAAAGTCACTGTAATGCACACGTTCTACCAGTGTCAAATTATTACCCAGACTGCCTCCGATAGAGAAGCAAGCACCATTGTTGCAGACCACTAATCACTTCTGCAATCCATTGTTCTGTGCGAGTACGAGTCAGAACTTCAAGCAGCAGTCGATGTAGATCTATTTATAGATACTATTCGCGGTCTCAGTAATAGTTTTTTTTGAACATGACTTAAAATTACCTCCCCTTCCGCACAAAGCATTGTGGTATTGCAGAGATGGTAATCTAAAACTGTAGCGTTGCAGTGGTAGCATTCAACAGCTGAAAATGTTTTCAGGATAATTATGGTCGCAAATTCTGTATTAGTTTCTAATATCAAAAATTATATATACATTTGTACCAGCAAGAGTATATTGTGTGGCTTTGATATGGTTTTGGAAGCGATAAACAATTTATTTTTAAAGTTTAAAGCTTAAGAAGCCAACTAACGTATTATGTTTTGCCTTATTATATTAATTGGAATTGGTTTTGTTAAAGAGCCTTCTAAAATTGAAGCATTCATGTTTAGTAAGTGTGAAGTCTCGGGTTCGAGTCTTAATCTGGCAGTTAATATACATGTATTTCATTCGCTTGCATGTATTGGGGCAATAAAAATGAAAACCGGTCAATGTCATTTTGATGGTCTATAAAATATGAAGACTTACGACAAAGTTTACAGAATCTCGCACAGGTCGACTTTGCCAGATATGTGTTCGAACATAGGTTCGGCTGCTGAGCTACCAGTAAATGACATGCTTGTGTATCAATATCATCGCACGCTGGAGACGTCTGGGCCGTAGCTATGGCAATGGTTACACCTGGTGAGAATATTTTTTAAAGAACTAATGATTATTTACAGATTCAGTGATTGATATGGTCTTTTATGAAAATACCACATTCTTTACTAATGAGAAAAAGTATTAAGTCCAATAACAAGTATTTTCTACACAATTTTCATATTATTTATAATTACTTACTTAAAATTATATATGTTATGACCAACATTTTCTTTTATCAAGCAGATAATGGTTTGTGGAGCACAGGATATCTTGATGAATTAAGATAAGATTTTGTGACATAAATGTCCTACTGGCTCGTTTTGGTAACATTTTTGATATAACAGAATGAACTTAACACGCGTTCTCTTTCTTAAACCATTTTGAATTATACATTCACACCTGTATTAAGCAGCAAGGTATACAGTGATATTGGGAGCTCCGTACAGGTTGTTGCTTCATTCTCCGGAAGTATCCATAACGGCGACTTTACGGCTGTAAAGGTATCCAATCGGCCGATGTTGTCAAGCGCCGATCACATCTCTAATAATATACACCCTGGTGTATTGTTTTGTCAGATGTACATTTCAATTTAGTATAAACTAAACTAATTTATTACCTGATATCAAATTATGACAATTTTTCAAGGTTTGTTTCAAGGATTTGATGAGACTCATCTACTGAAGCTTGCACTGTTTGCACAGAAAGTAATGTATGTAACTCAATGAGAAGTACAAAGTTTTGTTGATTCTAGTCAATAGCCTCTGTATGATTCAATTCGCTCTATATCATATATGCACATATCTTCCAAAAAGTGTAAGACTGTGTTTTAGCTTGCCACAAGTGTTGTGAAGTAAGACATGTATCTACTATATTATATGTTCTGTTATGTTTGTTCACAAGTATTTGCTTGTAAATGTGTGTTTCCTTTACAAGGCTTATGCCCATATGGGCCGAGTTCTATAATAAAATCTTAAATCTAAGGTAGGCATTATTGCATTCTTGTTTACTGTTACAAATGATTCAGGAGAGAACATCGCGAGAGCAGCTAGTCGCCTAATAAGCTGCAATATAAAGCACGGAGTCCGACGCAATGTTTACAGTTATTGCAGTTTTAACAGTTTAAGCAGTAATACAGTTATCTTAAGAAAACTTCTTTGTTGATGCCACGTTATTAGAATACTTACTCTTACTTGCATATGCCGTCCAGGACAAACCAAACCATTGCTATGTCCTTTTGGTCTTGTGTGAAATTCTTGGGAAGCTAACGATCAGCTTCAAAACCATTTTGGGTACACGGGTCTACATTGATCCATGCAATGAAATGAAATATCCGACAAAAGGATATTCACTACTTATTGATGCAAATTTATTTCAGTAATGCTTCGAAAGTATGTGCACCCCTACATTTTTATTAAACCATATTTAGAGAAGGCTGTATAGGCCGCACAGGTCAATGGTATAAGTTATCGCAAGGGTGCAGAGACAAACCTTCAATAGGTTATATGCAACATTGGAAGTATGATTTGACTGTCTGTGTAGCATGGACTGTCGATTGAACTGTCTCGTGAAGTCAGAGAAGCTATAGTAAGGAGTGGCATGATGGTATCTTTACGTTAGGTGACTCACCGCATTTTCTAAGTTACACTAATGCTCCAAAAAGTTCATACCATATCATTGCAGAGTAAACTTTAATAAAGACTCGTTCGTCGTGTGGAATAGCATACAAAAAATGTACAAGTTTCAATTTCATATCTAGACACCATTGACTGCATAAGGTTCGTTGTTAACGTGTGTGCAAGGGTGGGCAGGGTATTGCATATTTTAGTGTAAATACGGTTTTATCACATTCTTTTTTTTGGGGGTGGGGATTAAACCTGGTGCCTTTTATGGGCAGGTCTGCATTGCAGCTTTTGATAATATCGCTAAGACGAAGGCTTCAGGAGCAGTACTCTATACTATGTTTTCCTGAGAGAGGAGTTTGCTTCACAATCTACCTTTGCCAAATGAAATTTAAACAACTGAAATGTCTAAGTTTGAAGGGGCATACATGTACCTCTAAGACGCCTTGATTGATACAAATCAACATTGTGTCTGGTAAATCTGCAAACTCATGTTGATTACGTGTACCAGTTATTAATTGCAATCCTTTCAAAATGGAAGGAGGTATCACAATGACAAATAAGTAACGTTACATGAGATTTAAACGATAGAACTTTCTAAGTTCAAAGAAGCATAACTCTGCAATATCTTGATGGATGCGGACAGATTCGACTTTTCATGGTGATTGTTTGCGCAAATATACAATGCAATCCGTTGAAAACTGTAGGAGGAGTTTGGTCCAGAACTCTCAACGCTATATGAAATTTATGCAATGGAAAAGTTCAAGTTCAAAGGGGCTTAACTCTGCAACACCGTGAGTGATACACAGAAAAATGTGTCTTGCACATCTACTATTAATTATGTAGTCAATTACTCGTTGCAATTATTTGAAAAGTGAATGAGAAGTTTGCTCCACAAATTGCCTACGTTATAAAAGAGGACCGACCGACAGAGATTCCAGTAAGGCCCCAAAACTGAATAATTCGCGTCGTTTAGCCTTCATTTTAAATATATGGATATTGGTCTTTTTGAAAAAATGTACTAGCATTTATTTAGTATTTACCTACATTCAGCCTATGGTCACTGTTTTGAGATATTAATCAGCTAGTTGTTGGGTTTCATTCGTGTGGGATATCGACGATAACCTGGTTTATAATATACCTTCTCAACATATATCCTTTTAATAACAAAAACATTTGACAACCTTTTATTTTATTTGCTAACTTCGTGAACAATAATTTCTTTACTGAATATTGCTTACAACGATGACTAACTTTAGCATTGGAGCAGTAGGGCGACCAGAGAATCAATCAAGCTCCTTGGTGTGTAGAGGTCGCTCACATGCAAGACGTGACTGGTATCTGTTGCTAGCTCTTCAATGTTGTGACTACCTATATTTAGCTTGGAACCTACAGATAAGATTATAATATCTTTACTAGTTTGTTGCAGTTGAAGCTGGTCATGGTGTGCTGTACGAATTGCGTTGTTCGTTTGTGAATCGCTGATGATGACAATAGCATCTGGGTATCCTTGTCGATCTCCATGGTGGGGTACGAGTATATGCTTGACCAGTGCTTGAATGGCATCATGCAGGTCGGACCTTCGATCATGTGTGTTAAAGTTTTGAGACTGAATGGCTGAAAGAAGTCCTGCTTTATCCGTATTCTGATGAAGATCGAACTTCTTATCAATATTATCGTTAAAGCCGTATAGTGCAATCAGATTATCTGTTATACCGATGTCCAGTCTCTTGGCGACTTCCATGATTGTGTTTATAACACCTGCTTGCTGTGTTTTCGCAACATTGGACACTTCATCGACAACAAAAACAATGTCCTTTGGACAACCTGAAGAAGATGTCAGTGATATAATTAGGATGATAGTTTCATTTGCATTAAAACTCCAGATTTATAAACTTCCTAAAATTAAAAAATGACGACAATATAAATTTATAAAGATAACCAGGTCATGTGCTTATAAAACCTTTTTGTTTGCAATTGAGTTTAATGCTCAGAATTTGGATCTATAGAATATTGTTACATCTTATAAATTATGTATAACCGATAGCTCTTTTGTTCATTCTAATATACGGTGCTGGATGTTAAATTCATTTTTTTGAGTTTGAAAAAGTTTTTACGGAATTGGTGCATAATTGTTCCTCAAATCTAAACATTTTATAAGCCTTTGTATAAAACATGTATGCTGTGTATACAATAGTTTGAAGAGGAAGGGTGATATAATGGCAAACAGAATCTCATTGAAAACCAACAGAATCTCATTGAAAACAAATAGAATCTCATTGAAAACCAATGTTTTTATTTAGACCTTTTCTATATGACATTGAGAAAGCTTTAACTATTGACATGCTTATATAGGAGTATTGCATGTACGCAAGAGAAAAGCAAGCTACTCATATCAAATAGGCAATGATTATGTTCTTTGACCATGCTAGGCACCCTTTCAAGTATATTTTTATGGTAATGTACCAATTTTAATTGCAATAGTCTGTGCAAATCTTCTTTGCAACCCTCTTAATACTGAAGGAGAATATCGCTCTCTGAATACCTATGATACACACAAAAATTGTGTCTTCATGATCACTGTTAATGCCAATATTCATTGCAATTCTTTCATTACTGGAGGATGAGTTCGCTCCTCAAACTACATGAAAATGACAGTCCTCTTTTGACTCTTCAATAGTTTTCAATGCTTGTGTGATTGCTTCTACCTCTGCTTTGTAGTTAGTACAGTGCTTGCTTGTTGGAATGCTGACTGTTTCTAACCCATCAGTCGTGTACATGATAAAAATATCAGCAGCTTTTTACAGCAGCTGTAGCAAAGCCGGTATACACATGGATCTTTGATCGATAAACTTTTTGGAGAACACCTTCTCTCCAAGTTTGTAAAACTTCAGAATGTTCTATACGAAGCAGGGAAGATGGATAAGCATCGCATTTGTGATTCCATCTGGACCAGGGAATTTCTTGGCTTTGTGCTGTTTTTCGAGGACTTTTGTAGTTCATTTAGGTAGATGCCATTTTCCATAGCTGTTCTTGACAACTATTGTTTCTCCCATCCTTTTCCTCTTTCTTCGCCTGTCTCTGGTGGTTTCTGCTCATATGGATGTTACTCACTCTTCATAATTGTAAGCGAATCAGTTCTCTGATGTATGTTGTCCTCCGAGCAGGGTTTTCATTCATCATCTACCAGAGTTGCTTCTTTATTTATCTTTCAACTATTGGTGAGATTCTAAAGCTTTGAGCCATACTTTTTCTAAGTTGAGAGATGCAGTTTTCTATCTCCACCTTTTTCGATTGTCCTGGAGTTTGGCTCTTAGAAACTATGCACTGACTTTTTGAAGCTTGGCGTTCTTTTCTTCCGACCTATAGCCTGGTTTCTGATAACTGATCCTGTATATCTTTCAGGCATGTAGTCTATCATGGACCCTCGAGAAATGCACGTATGTGCCAGGCTTCAACCTCTTCCCGATGTTTGTTTATGTGGTCATATTACAAACTCTGAAAGTGGCTGTTTAAGTCATATATTACAAGAAAGTGTGTGACCTTAAAATGGATAGAATCCAAAGACAGAGGGTTTTCATTTAAGGAGTACGGGTTGACATCATCTATCACTTTTTCACTCATCTAAGAACCAAAATCTTGTTTTCAGTGTCATCCATGTGCGTAATGGTTTGCAGTGCACCAAATTTGTTTCTTACCAGTGTAAGGATTCGTCATCTTATTTCTTCTAATATGCCACAACGATAGCCTCTAACTTTGAAGGATTTTGCCTTTGGTAACATGAGTCTCTGGAATGCAGCAGATTTGGATTTCTTTTTCGTACAGGATAGTTTCTAGTTGTGTTTTCTCATTAAAGAGTCCTTCAGAGTCCCAATGCATACCTCTTAAAAAAGTTTCGCTTTGGCTTCTTCCGTGTAGTTGTACTGCCAGCAGATTCTTGCCTCGGCTCATAGCTTTAAGTTACGGGGATGTCCTCCAGTAGTTTAGGGTGGACTCTGTCAAGGCTCAGAGCCCGATGCTGCTTCTCTCTTGCAACATCTCAAAGATCCAGAGTCTTTCCGATGTGCTCTAGATGGTTGTGCAGACATTGTGGGAATGCAGGATATCAGGGTTGTCCCACTTTCAGTTTCTGGTGTAAACACATTTCTTGGAAGCACATGAGGGAACAAAATACGGGTTTCAATCCTAGCTATTTACCCATAGCTAGGAGTCTGTTTATTAGAATCATGGAATGTCTCTTTTCGCACAAAGTTATCCAGCGGCAGAGGTTGAAAGCAAGAGTTGACAAGTACACTTCATCCAGCACACCACACTAGACGAATCACACGGGCCTAAATGGTACTAACTTTTAAAGATGAAACTAGCATGGTTATAGGCAATAATAGCATAGTCCTATTGACACACACCGGCTGATATTCTAGACGCTTCATCTTTCAAGACATGCAATCATAAACGAGGAATCCCGGTGTGTTCGCCAAGAATGTTTTATAAAATGTACGAGTATAACAGTAATACACTTGTTTGTCAGTTTAGGATGTTTTTTTTAAGTTATTCTAATTGTTTCAGAACAATATTGTTTCCTTGTTATTCCGTCTACTTTTATATAAATGAGTTTAGGTTTTGATAGTAGATTTTGAGGGGTGGATATCGGGGCGGGGTCCATCTTCAAGTGACTGTGTTACCGAAATGCATAAGAGAGTCAATGTATTTGTAAGTACATGTACCTTTCATAAACGGTGGTTAAATTACAACACAATAACGTTTTTTTTTGTTGCAAAAACCGTTCATAGACGTAATCGGCACAATTTTCACATGTTGTTCTTTTCAACTTGTCTTCAGCTGTTTGTCATTTATTTTGGTAAAGTTATTAGAGCTAATTCTAAGATGATCTTTTATGTATGTTCTTTTCAAAATAAATAAATATCTTAAAGAGATACAGTCTTGGCGATCATCAAGACCTTTTACTGTTCCCCTTATGGATCTATATAGGAATTAGCGAGGAATGAGTTAAAACAAACCAGCGGAAGGTGTAGGTGGAGGTGTCGACACACTTCCAGGATAGTTGCAAAAGTCTTCTACACAGCATGTTACAGATAAGTCACGAGACTCAACGTCACGCTTGCCAAACGGAAAGGATAAACCGTTTCCTCCGTCACACATCTGAATAAAATAAAGAGGCACAAAATAACCGGCTAATTTTCAATACCTAGTAGCTTCATATTTTTTTTTAATGTAGACCAGAGAAACTCGGTCCAGCAGAAGTTTCGAACACCTTGATCCAGGGAGCTGATGTTCAGAATCATGTGAAGTATTTTCACATCAATCCAATCTTAACTTGCCAGGACAGAAATTGTTCATTTTGTGATAGTAGGTTGGAATAACATACTTCATTTCAGGATTATCTATATATGTTTACATTTCATGCTTCATTTGGTAAGGTTTTGAATAGCAATTTTATTTATCATGGTGAATAAGACGCAACGTAAGATGGAATTAAAGCATAACAGATTGTCCTTACAATAATCATTTAAGTTTTAATTAGGTTCACGGTTGGTTAAAAGTTCCAACGATCAGGACCTGGTATCGTTTGGAAAGAATTAATTCAGATCTCCCACTAGGCTCAGTGTAATCTCTGAAACTCTACTGAAGTCTTTCAAGCGTTTCATGTAAATACAACAGCTACTCTAAATCATTGAACTATGCAATATAGCGAATATAAATATATATATAGAAGCCTGGCAGAATTAATAACAAACAAGTAACGACACGCCCGCTAAACGTTGCGCGTAATTCTTTGGCATAATCAATGAAAATTAAAGTTACCCAAAACTTTGAATTTCTTTACCTGCTTGTCTTCACAAGTCATCTGGTATTCGTGGTGGCCGTCAACGAAAGACTTCAACTCCTTTCGCATACACACCTACATGTATATTGTAAACGAGATGCTTTAACAAGCAAGATGAGACTCAAACATGTTGTTCTTATAAGCCCATCTTAAAAGGGTATAATTTAATAACCATTTGGTTTTGCAACAAAATTGATTCTTTTACTAGGTTCCATATTTTGAATTATGTTTTTTTAAACAAGCTATATATATTTAGACAGTAAGTACTTATTTGAAATATTTGCACAAAAGCTATCGGGCTCGGTGTGGCAGATATTCAAATTGAATAATGGTAATTAAAACAAACTGAAAGAAAATATCTGATTGGTTTACTGTATGAATGTATTTGATTGATTGGTTATTTAACATAAAAGAAATCTAAATTCCTGACGGTGTAATGTAAACTTAAAGAAATCATCTGAATAGTTGGTACTGTTGTAATTACACAAACCTGTCCTTCTGCACAGAGCATTGTAGTGTTGCAGAGATGATAGTCAAGAACTGTAGCATTGCAGTGGTAACACTCAACAGCTGGAAGATGAAACTGGTGCATACATCATTTACAAACCCCTTTCTATAGATATAAAACTAAAAGATTGGAATCAGTTGCTTTCCGGTTATCCGGGCAAGAAACAATGTTTTGCTGTTTTATAATAACACTCTTTTTTTTCTTTTGTGAAAAAGACCATAGTGATTTTAGAGTGTTCGATGCCTTAAATTAAAAGTTACTGAATATCGTATATTTTCTAGTGTTGGTGTGATTAGCATCATCCAATTAGCATCTAATTGATGCGTACTATAATGATATTAAGGGTGTATTTTTTCAAAGAAGCATAAAGCATACCGCCAGTAGACATATCATTTATTTGAATATTTCTATATCAATGTTTGAGATGTCCATCTCCAGTTACATTTGTCAAATAATTTTTCTATTTTTATCACAATATTTTAGGCATAAAGTTCCTGCTCATTTGTTTAAGCATATCCTTGATTGTGTACTTATGTTTTATCATATGCTTGATTGTTAAAAATGTTTAGTGATATGCTATATCGATTCTCTAATATCCTTGTCTCCCCCCCCCTCCCTGCCACAGCGCCATCTTCTGGCTTTTTATGGCAGTTGGGGGTTTAACTCTAATGTGACCAATTTTGATGCACCGCCCGCCCCCCCTCATTGATTGCAAAGGAAGGTTAAACTGTAAATTGTGAACATGAGTTTCAACATATGAGGATAAAGTAAAGGCCTGATAAATTATACTTACGACATAATTTACAGAATCTTGGGCAAGCTGTTTTTGCCAGGGCTAGGTCTGAACATAGGTCCGGTCTCTGTGCTTGCAGTTTCTGACAGGCATGGCTGTCTATGTCTTGGCATGATGGTGTTGTCTGTGCCGTCACCACAGTAACGATGACGACTAGAATACAAGTAAGAAGCTAAGTAACAAACGTAAGTTTAAGCAACATTGAGTATAATTGACAATGTATTTCAATTACAATGTATATATAATTTGGAAACCCTAAGGCTAACACGGAGCTCGTTATATTGAGATATAGATGACTATGTATCATCCATGTATGTTCTTATCAAAAATTATAATGTAAAGACATATTTTCACCTATAAAAATGTGGTTTTAATGTGAAAAGATTGTGAATGATATATTCATGTAAAAATATTATGTATTTGAAAAGATAACCACAGCAATACCGATTAAAAAATGCAATGCATTTAGACACTATAAAAAGATTGCAAATATATTCTTCAGGTAAACCAAACGTTGACTCAAACGAATTATTGTTGAGGTAACTTTATATATAAACCTGATATTGCAAATGAGCAGTTCTTGTGGCAAACCAAATAATTACATGATACAACAAACGAGTATAGTTACGTCATTCTTGTGACAAAGCTAAGACCAGCATTTAATTGCATACGAATAAACTGTAAATAAGTCATTATTCAACTATTTTAATGAAAATATTTAAATTACAACTACTGATGGAACATTTAAGAAAGAAACTTTTTCAAATGGAATGTTCGCACTTTAAACTGCATTTAAAGTGAAGAATTGAATGGATTGCTTAGATGGTATTCAAAACAAGTAAAGCAAAAGTTTTTTCAATGATTATTAGCAAAAATTACTTACAAATTAGGCTAAGTGTGTGCTTCATTTTAAGAAGACAAGACAATAACTAATGGTTAAAGATAAGAAAAGATAAGAAATATCTGAACGACTCCTTCACCACAGTGTCTTGGTAATCATCATAACTGATAACTTTATGGCTGTTTCATAACTTTGAAACACATTGCCGATTCTGTGTTGCCATGCTGGACAACTAGACAAAGCATCATAGCCTCATCATGATTATGCAATATTCTCTTAAGGTACCGATATATGAAACGATGAAATAAATAATCAAAAACATTTTTTTGTTGTTGAAATAATTTTTTCAAAGTCTCCTTTACCCGTTAGTTCAAAAAGATTCTCCCAGTTGGTCATAAAAATAAAAAAAATGTTTTATGGAGGAATATTTAAAGTATGTATGTATACCGTGCAGCGCTGTTGAACGCATTAGTAACTTATCACGTCAGTAACTTATCGATAGTCTCCGCTAAACTTAGGTATCCGTGTCCGGGATTTAGTTGTTTTGTAATTACGTATAAATAGGAGAAGGAAAAGAGTAAACTATTATGATGTTGAATATCTCCTGCATCAATATTTTATATTTGAACTTAAAATATATAAAAACACGTCTATTGGTGAATCATTTGGCGCATTCAGCTCTGCTGTGCAACATTTTGATACACCCAAAGTTCGTAGTTTCAAAAAGATTGAAACATAAAGTAAAACTAATTTCGACATATTTGATAGCTCATGTTGCTTTTTGAGCAACAATGACTTATCAGCGATATAAACTACTTTTGCTATCAGACATGACTCTTTTTTTCTGCATTTAATGTCTAAACATATACAACAATGTCATACATATCGCTCATCTTAGTACATGACCAACCTATGACCAGGTGTGACCGAAATTCAACCTTAATATATATCATGAACACAAACATCCTAGACAAACATACCAGTTTAGTTTAATATTTTATTTCAGTCTCATTCATTCATAAATAATCACAGATAATATCAAGCAAATGATTATTCTATAATAAAATTATAAGAGTCTATAATCATAAGAAATACAAATAATCATAGTAACTATATTCCATTTAAACCTTAAACGAATGTAATCTATATTAAAGACAACAAATAAAACCATACACTAACATGTATGGAAATCATACAAAATATACAGGTAATCTGATAATCGGAATCTAAAAAAAACGAAAAGCATCACAAGATAAAACACTGATGCGAGAAAATAAGCACTATTGCGCAATTTATTCGTGCATATATATTGTTATTCCAAATGCATCTGCATTTGAAATCAAAGGACTGAAAGTGCTGGAGGGTCGATTGTCTCTGAACAACACAGACTGTACACATACATGTGTAAATATCAGGACAACCCATGCATGAGTAAAGTTATCAACAAACTGGAGACACAAATGTCCACAGAGTTTGACCTTTAACCATATGTGTAAACTTTACTTTTGATAGGAACCCATGTGCTTACCTTTTGCATTCAGTGACTACATGTATGTTCAACTACCCTATAAAGTATCATAGCTGTGAATGGTAACTGAGAAGTGGATTTTTACAAACCTGAACTGAAAATTCAAAGTTTGCACAACTTTTAATGTCATTCAAAAGTTATGGGATTTGCCCATAGGGTTGATTGTATTGTGTCAATAATACAAAATAAATTCCTATCCTAAATTGTAGGCAAAAACTGAACAATGAGCAAGATCAAAGAAGACACAGAGTAAATTAATAACTGAACAAGAAAAACAGTGATACAAAGTATCACAGCGGGCCCACAAACAAAACTGACATGTAAATATTCTAGAAATTGGTGATGACTGATGTTGAGGCGTGGCCCCAAAAGAACCCAAGGAAACCAATCTGATTGAACAAGCAAAACCTGACACGACTACTGACTGAACTTTACTGTTATCGAATAATATGTATACAGTATGTCTTATTAAAATTATCCTTATAAGTTTGACATGAATGAAGTTTTCTATCATTATTTGCTGTAAAACATTTAAAATGGTTTAAAGTCTTAAAATTATAAGTAAAACAGAAGAAAAATGTAAAAAAAAAAACTGTATTAGATGGGTTTCGAACTCGCGTCCGCCGCAGTAAATCAGCGCAAATTCAATTTCTAGCATCCCTACCAACTGCTCTGCGTCCGCCGACTATAGATTTTTTGGTAGAAAACGAGTTCTTATAAATTTTTATGTCCGAGTCGTTCGTTCGCGCATTGATAGTATTTACGATTAATTACACAACTAAAGAACAATAACGAAATAACATTATTCTATTCTGAAATGATTTTAAATTATTTAGATTTATTACTATATAATTTTGAAAACAGAAATCGCTATAATGCCTAACAACTGTTTATATGGAACTACTTGTTTGTATGTTGTGCGTTCGGCCGTAAGGCCGATATACTCTGTTAACATTGGCTCGATTTTAACAATCGACCCAAAAATGTTCCCGAATGCCAATATTTACGATGTGAATCATGCGCTAGTAAAACTTATATCAAATTTATAGTCGCTACTGTAAATGGACCAGACAATTATGAAATGGTTGTTTGATAGAGAATATTGAAATGTTCTACGCAGTATATAGTTTTTCTATTCTTTATCACCAGCATAACAATTACAACATGTACTTATTGAGAAATGTAACATCTCATTTATACTCACTGGTCTATATGAAGTGTTTTACCAGTTTATCAGCACATGTCATTTCGTATTCATGTTGGACATCAACAACATATTTTATTTAATTAACTAATTTCACATGCTCACCTGAAAACAAATATGAACATTTTAGGCCTGATTAAGTACCAAACAAATATTATATCTTTGCAATTGCCAAAACATCAAAATAGCTTAATAGTTTTACAGTAGCAAGACAATATGTAAAAAGATACTTGTACTGGGCCCTGGTAACTTGACCTGGTACGTATTCAGTATCAACAGCGACGGTAAAGGGTAAAACTGTGACTCACGTTTTATTTTCACTTATTTCACGGCGCTATAGCCTGCACAATTTTCATTGATATGTTAACAATTTAAATACAAAATCGTGATAAGTGTTTATTTACTTTACATATTTTCTACAGAAAGTCATTTGTTGGCATGTAAGTTGAATATAGTGTGTAGCGAGATGGCATATACACTTTGTCCGGTTCAACTTTTTATTCAATAAGAAAATATGTTTCAGTTTCTTGGCCGGCCCAATCCCTTATGTTGGATTTTCGATATAAAAGTATTGACATACATATCCCTGGGCATATTATATTATATTCAAAGTTAATCTTTATGTTACAGAGGTAGTAGTATTGCAGTGGTAGCAAACAACCGCTGAAGAAACGGAAAACAAAGATGACCTCTTGGAGCATTTTAAAATAAATAGTGCAGGTCAAGCCCCGAAAAATTTACATACAAATCCACATATCATGTGCGGGGTGATCTAGAATTATTAACCAGACTGTTTCTTTTACTACGACATAGGTAAAAGTCACACAATCTCTATTTTACCATCCTTGAAAATTCCATTCCATTCGTACAAGAATCACTCAAGATACATAAAAAGTAGCTGTCATGTAACAATAAGGCGGGGAGGGGCAACGAACTCAGAAAGAAGTTCACTGGTGCTTTCTGTTTACTTATAGACACTCGAGGAAATCTCCTGGAGCTGATTTTGTATTTGAAACAGTGTTGGCAAAGTTCAATTTACGAAACAATGTCCCTTCACTAAAACTCTCTCGCATATTGGCCCGCTTGTCGTTATGTACATTCTTGATTGCTTAAACCAACGTTGCGTCCGGTATGCCCTATCGCATCTTCTAAAAGGAACTTTACCGTCGCTAAATTACTGATTCATCGCGAATATGAAAGGGGCTTGGTCTATTTTGAAGGTGTCTATTTTATCATATCTAAAGCTTTAGTAGGTGATTACCTAAGTAGGTAGTAAAATTTGATAAAAGTGGGCATTTTCTGTGATTCTGGCAACGCTGTTTTTGGCAGTTGTACACTGTTTTGTTCTAACAGAAATGGGTATGACGATGATATTTTATGATGATGTATGTGACATCAGGTAATAACGTTGAATCGCGTAGAATCTGTGGAGCTCATAATAAAAAATAGGACAATAAATATAATAAATTGTTATTCCCATCATAGCAGCTACAGATTGCCACCCTATACCCAAAAGGTTGTGTTGCATTTTATACACCATCCTCTACTTGAGGGAACCCTGTCACAGATTTGTACTATCTGCCCTCAAGTTAATTTTATGCTAAGACATGTGCTATGCATGTTATATCCCCTAGCCATACATTAATGGACATAAAACTGTAACAAATGATGTATTTAAAAATCTATGATATGGTTCTAGCTCTCAAGCATGGAACAATGTTAAAAATGCAAAAATTAAAAATTTAGGTATAGGGGAAGCCTTGTCAAAAATTGAATACTTGTACGAAATTTTTAACATATATTAACTTATCTTATGTTTTGGTAATCGTTTGTTTTGTTTGATTTGTCTAGAGACAGAAAAGACCTCTCCAATATATGTAGGTTTACATACGTTTTAAACACGATACAAAATTTTAAAAGTTTAAAGATTTTGGCGAATGAAAATCTAGCTGTTGTCAGGTGCAACCTTAAAATGATGAAACGGCACAAATTACAGAATTTAAGACATGCAGTTCTAGCGATTGCTGTGTCGGCGCAAAGCTCCGGTCGTTGTTTAGACATCAACTGGCGGCATGATAGATCAACACCATGGCTGTCCTGCGCAGTCACGTAGGAACAAACGAGGAATATACTAGTAGCTTGAGTAAATAAAAAATGATCATTTAGTGGGCAAACAGAAATGTGCAGCTTACAAACAAACAGAGTCACATGTTACATCTCAATTAAAACACCATATACCAAAGGTTGTAGCGTCAGTGTCAATTACAGTGGATTAAATTAATTTGTTGAAGACCCTGATTTAAAGCTCGGGGATAGAACATGTAAAATAAAAGGTTCTCTGTGCATAATGACGTTCTAATATGAGTTAGTCAATGTCTGGTCATGTACATAGATGAAAAGATCAAAGTATGCATTCCAATCAACTTGATTGGCTTTGTATACAGGGTCGAAACTGTATTTTCGTAGAAACATCTAGAACCACGGATTCCTGACTTGAAAAAGCATATTAGGTTCAAACAGGAATTTTCAACTTAATGTCTAATTGTAAACTAACAGCATCTCGTGTGATAGTAACCTCACTATATAATCTCAATAATGATAGTCCTGCATTAACATGTTCAAAGTCTTTGAGTCAAGTTCAGGTATATGTGATGCAAAAAGTAAAGACCTTGACACTTTTTATGAAAACATAGCAAGTGTTTTTAAATCAACTTTAAACGGCTTTGCAGTATAAAGGGTAGTCTGTGAAATTATGATTTCGGTGCATACAAAAATGTGCCAATGGAACGTAACTCTCTTAAAATGTAGACGTAAACATGTTACATTTCATTGCAGGTTCCATCATCTGTTATATGTATGTGCTGATTACATGCACATATTTGTTTCTAACTAGTACTAATAAGAGCTATAATGTAAAAACTTAAAAGACAGCCTATTTAATGAAAAATAAAGAAAATGCATCAAACAAAATAACAACAGCAATTGGCAGCATGAAATTAACTTAAAGAAGGGGAAATGCGAAAAATAATTTCCTTAAAAAAAAGATTGAAACAAAATCAAGGGAATCTACTGAAGCAATGTGAATATTTAGAACTCTTCAATTCAACTCTTTTCAACTTCTCTTCAACTTTTCAATGTATTACATTGAACTAATTACTAAAAACTGCTCAAGGCGAACAGCATTACTTGTGTCTTATCTAAATATTATGCCGATATCAAACTGTTTATTTAGGTCGTCTGCAGTCCTCATTTCAGTCATGACTTTCCGTTATGTAAGAATTATTGTTAGAGGCTCTTTGAGGTATTCAGACCATAGGCCACTAGAATTGTTACCGTCTGATTAAAAAGATATATAGATCTACCTACACCCATCTTGTAAATTTAGACTAACCGAATGGTATTCCGGAAAAAATAATTTGTCACTATTCAGTAGCCACTATTAATATTTAACATAATTTTGGTAATAAAGTATTCAGTAAACATTGAAGAGTTACAGTAACAACACATTTAGTCTTTTAATTCCACCAGCTAATGAGCCTGCTCAAATGATCGTGATGTATATGATTACAAAGTTTCATTTCATATCTCGTCAATATGGTCGAACCTTCTCATAAAGGTAAATAGTATGTTAAAAGCCATTGTAATGGGCACTAAGTAGTACAACGTTATTTCAGAAACAGAATATGAGAGTACAACCAAAACTTGCATTTAAGCTGATAATGCTTTATAGCGTCGAAAAAGCCCATTCTATTATTTCCGATGATCTAACTAAAACAAAACTAACCATAAAATGCACTGGAATTAAAATTATTGTGCAGCGCACTGATAGTTGTAAAACCATGACAACAGATATGGTCTGTGAAACTTGCGAGAACATACAACATTTTAGATATGGTCTGGGGAACTTGCGAGAACATACAACACTTTAGCTGCCTCGGCTACACCATTATTATATATACATATAAGTTACAACATGTATGTTGAAAAACAAATACAATGACGATTTTAATCCGTTTGTTTCGAGAAGACTGTTCAGCATGCGCAGTCATGATTATTTTTTGTGATATGGTAAACATATTCAGAGCATGTCATTCATATTTTCGAAAAAGCAATTGCTTAAAACAATCGTCCATTTTATCGACTCATTTTATTTGTTGTTTTTTTTGTCAAGTTTTCTCATGTTTTTTATATGAACCTTTCTCCTGTGTGATATCGGTGCAAACATTTCAGGATTGTTTCGATTGGCCTAAGGTGTTCTTACTTTGCTTTGCTTTGCTTTGCTTAACAGATTCGAATCTTTGGTTTTGTCTTTTAATAAATTTATCATATCAGCGTAGTGGCTGTATACATTCTTCCTTTGTTTATAGTAAGCATTCTCGTGTATTGTATATAAACCTTGTTCCAGTGAGCTGTAGCGTAGACACTTAGCATAATATATTTATGGTTGTTACCGAGTGGTCAAAGGCATTCTTACTTTGCATTTTTGCTAGGGGTACAGGTTCGACTGGCTTTTACATGTTAATGAATGTATAAACTTTCGTCTGGTTTAAAATAGACTCTTGGATATTGGATGGTATTTGGTTGGGACTTCAATTCTACATTTTTCTAACCGTTGTATGTCACTGTGTACTGTCAGTAAGGATTAAAATACTGTATTGTCAAATCTTTTCATGAAATTAGACTGAGAACATGTATAAGTGAAACCTTTCGCTTCCTGTTGTTACTTCTATTTGAGTAAAGATTCCAGACTTGCTGCTTTAATCATTTCCTGTGTAGACCTAAAGTCCATTTATCACTTTTAATACTCGTATATAGAATAATGAGTTTACGGATAGTATAATGATTTAACTGTATTCTATTTATTCCAAAACAATGTTCTTTCTTTCATATTTGTCGCCTCTTCGTGAAAATACTTTGTCAGACAGATTTTGTTTTGCAGAGTAAATGAAAATAATACCGCGTTATCTTAATAACGTGTACTTTTGATTAAAAAAGCAACGTTAGAAATGGTTCTTGTACAGTGATACCACTAAAACATCTTTCTTCGTACTGAAAGAGCTACAAGTAATTGTACATGTACGTCCAAAATGAACCTCGGATGCTGGAAATTTTCTCGTTGTGTTATTGTGTCTTCAGGATGGGATACATGACAATTCAGCAATGAATTCAAAAGCAATATGTAAAACAACAGCGAAAAAAGCAACATGTATTCGGCCTTATAAAGGGAAAATTGCCATAAACGCAGTTGTGATAATAAGGCTAGTAAAAAATAGACTAATAAAAGGCGGCAGCATTTCTTTTCAGTACATTTTTATTTCATTATAAATGAACTTCTAACAGATCAGATTAGAGACCTTTTGGGCTAGATTAGCTAAATCACTGGGGTATCTCAG
>JAFMSR010002047.1:0-24940 GCA_022818135.1 Saxidomus purpurata | reverse complement strand
GGGGGGTGCCAGCTGTGATTGAGTAAATGGCGTCACAGGTGGTAGGTAATAATTTATAATGGTAAGTGTATTTGTTTGCGCCGCGTGCTAACACTTATGATATGTTTGTGGAACGTTGCCTGTCATAAAAAGAGTTAATGTTTCATATTCAATAAAGCTACAGTATATAAAATCTAGATTTTTCAAGTCAACCACACAATTATGTCAGAACATAGTGTACAAAGTTCTAACGTCGAGCAACCTTGTGAAGGTCCCAGTAATTGGGGGATAGCCAGGTCGTGGGCGAGGGGGGGGGGGTTTGGGTGGGCAACTTGGTGAAGGGCCATTGTCAACGAGTAGAAACCGGCATCAAAGATTTACATAAAAGAACTTCCACTCAAAACTCAGTAATCGAGTACGTTCCTACACAGGTTTTAGTACACTTCCTCGAGACAGAACGGCGTTCTTACAGAACGGTCTTTATTACCATCTCCAATATGGCCGACATGCTCACTCCGGAAAGTTCGAACTACCGAAAATTCGAACAAATTTTGCTTCCCCGATGGTGTTCGAGTTTTCGAGAGTCGACTGTATATACTTGATTTTAAATTCCAAAAAGTTACTATAAAGTCATTCCAAACAGCTTTTCTGTTTATATCATGGTAAACTCATTGAAACTCTGTGGAACACAGTGTTCAATATAATGTTATCATAGTAACATAGTAACTAACTTTCGGAGCATTTCAGAAAAAGAATTTATACCATTCTTACCCTTTGTTTCATCAGATGTTGTTGTTGTATTAGGGCTGTTGTGGCATATGGTGCCACCGGGTCCACCCTCTGATAGAATGTTTTTAATTCTGGAAAACTTCCCTCGCCAGCCATCTTGTAAATATTTTCCTCAGGAATATCTTGTTCCTTCTTATTCTGACCTGGTAAAAGGACACGTAACTCTGGTGGCAAGTCCAAGTCTGTAAAAAATACATTAAGGTTTCATTCCATCGATTAAACAGTCATTATTTAAATACCCATTGAATCTGAGGCAAGGACACTTCCATTTTAAGAGGTAAGGACACACATTCCATTCATTCATTTCTACAGGTAAAGCCACTTTCCCCATTTCCGTAGACAAGAGCAATATCCATTTCCTTTCTGTTGATAAATGACACTATTCATTTCCCACTTTTCCATAGGTAAGGCAACTTCCTATTCCCCCCTTTTCACAGACAAGGACACTTTCCATTCCCTATTTACCATAGGTAAGGACACCTCCCATCCCCTTTTTCATAGGTAAGGACACATCCAATCCCACTCCGGCACTCCCATTACCTGTTTTCAATAGCTAAGGACACTTCTCATTCACAAACCTCCACAAAGTTTCCATTCTCCCCATTTTCTAGAAAAGGTTTTTGTCTATTTCAATCCTCCAATTCCCATTCCTACACAAAGGAAATGTACTTACCATTATTATGGATTCTCTGATCTTTGATGCCGTACTGCGGTGGATAAAGCATGTTGTTTCTATTGCTCTCCTCTCCTTTACATACAGGCACTGTGAACAGAAAATGCAATAATATAATTTATCCGAGTGTCATTTCCATTTACCATGTTGGACTTAAACACAGATATAAGAGAACGTCATACTTAAGCAATCTGTACACAAACAGAAGTGCTTCTTTAAAGTCACCATTTCAATGAATGCTTGAAATTCATTTCTTGAAAGAATGAGTCTAGTGGGAAAGGGTAGTACATATGATAGGTTATTACTAACTCTTTCATGGAGAAAATAACCTAAGGTTTATGGCAATTAATTTTGCCAAACAAATTCCTCTTCTTTCTTCCCTCAAAGCAATTGTCAGTTATCAAGTTTGCATTGACGTGTGTATTTATTGTTTATCGCACATCATGCTTTTCTAAGAGACAACTTACATAACTGTCGATCACAAAGGTTACCTGCCCTTTAGTTTATTATCTTTTGTCAATCATTCTCTGCCAAAGCATAGCTAAAAATATTGCAACAGACTATAGTATGTCTGATGTGAACTTACCTCCTGTGTAGAATCTCTGATCTTTCATCTTCTTTCGATGTTTCTTTCTCTTACACAGCCAAACAGAGAATATACACAACAACAGCCATATCATTACCCCACCCACTGCTATCAACAGTCCTACAAACCAGGAGCGCTTGAAAAGGTCCTCTTCTCCCGATTCTGAAATGGTAAAAGATATAATTTGAAGTTATGGTGCATAGCAATCAAGTTTCATATTTATCATAGTCTAAAAAACACAAACCACTTCTAATTTGCACAATATTCGTGGTGATCTTCTGTCCATGGATTCATGTCAAACACAATAATTTCTGCATAGAGTTCTGCATATATTCATTTTTGTGAAATTCACAATTCCACTAAAATATTTACACCAGCCTCTGAAAATGGACTATTCTGGGGAAAAATGTTGAACCACTTATTCAAATACATATATACATGTAGTGTCACAAAACGACAATATTTCACATTTCGGAAGAAGGGAGCAAAGAATCAGGATCGAAGACAATGCATCACCTACCTTCTCCTGCCACAGATTTTGGCGTACTCTGTTGATCCGGGTCATGGAGAGGCTTGACAAGGCTTACACCACTTGAATCTGAAAATCCACAAAACAAACATTTAATCTTAAATGCTTCTCTCAGTGGCTTCATTCTGAAGCTGACCTAAAAGCTGTGCTAGAAGATTGCAGAAACTGTCGACAGGATTTGAAGCCGCAAACTCTGCTGAAGTGTCTAAGACTCTACTTTTATAATTTGACACAATTAACCCTTCATGACTAGTGTAGATCATGATCAGCACATATATTCATGCAGATTTATCATGATCTGTTATATTTCCTATTTAGTCGGTGAAATTTTCAGAGGACAACCTCCTTCAACAATTAATGGAACTGCCCAATTGAAAGATGGACAAGTCCATTTACAAAATTTAGTGGGAGAAGGGTCAGATGGAAAACAGGACTGAGCTATCAAGACCTGACAATTTCAGTCTTAGTCTACCAGTGATGTCAAGATGTCTTATGCTGTAAATGTGGCTTCAAGGTCAAAACGTATGCCTAAACTACCTGCTAAACTGTTCCCCTTCCTTCAGAAAATAATGTCTTTTCTTTACATAAAAGTTACATGTATATAGAACAGTGTAGACTATGACCAGACTTCATAAACAGCTGCTAACTTGTCACAAACTGCACTGTGCTCACAAAGTCAGACATCACTGCCTCCCATGCATTCTCACAAAAAAATAAAATGCACACGACCAATTTCTAATGAACGTTTCTAAAATGCCCCTGAAAATGTATTTCCACAATGGGATATTAAATCATCGCAAAAAAAGTCATCACTACATCAGAATACAAACATATCACTTATTAATAAAGTACAAATAATGTCTCCTGAAAATGCATTTCTAATTGCAAGCAATACAAGTTAAAACGTTATCTGAAACTTGTTCAATGGTTTTCAAATGCAAACACATCGCTCCGACTGGTAATAACACAAGTTACAATATCCTATATAAAATGCATCTATCATGCGCATTTCAATTATGCATGAAATCGCTTTTAAACCAGTTAAAATGAAATTTGGAAGAAAGCTAATACCTTTGTCTTTATTTAGTGATATTCAAATATCGGAAACTCTTCCATTATTTACTAAGAACCTTATACCAGAGTTAAGAATTAGAGACCAGATCGCAACTCTCTTGAGACCCATATAACACAATACGAAACATAGAATAACACATTTTACATTAATCTACGTCAACTCCTAATCATTGAAGAGCTTTCCTAGACAATTCCCGTAAGCTTCAGGTATTGTGCTAACAAATTACGAGCATGTTACGAGATACGCTGGATGACAATATCCCATTATTCGTATTTATTTTTATTTGAAAACGCATATCCTAGCCATTCATCAAAGATGGAAATCTACTCGCCCGGAAGTGATAGAAAACAATATCTTTCAACAGAAGTAACGTTAGTGAAAAAAAGTCTTGAAAATCTTCCACTTTATTTATCACGTGTCATACGTTTTAGAAATGTAATTCTAGCTCTAGCAGAAAGCTTGCCATTTGCAATTCGATATTCATTACGAATGGCTTATCATCAGAAAAATGTTGCAAAATCCCTGCGGGGAATATGCAGTCGAGTTAACAATATTTATCCTTTTCATTTGCCACATTAGCGGGCCATTTAAAATTCTAATAAATTCAAGTAACGGTCCATTTTACTCTCATGTTTAACAATAAAACGACTTGTTGAACGAAAACCAGCTCGCAAAGATGAATGGGTTCTGTTGCTCTTGTTTTAAATTACAAATGATTTAATGACATGTTATTTGTTTCACTCAGTTGTACCCTTGCAAAATAGATGAAAGCAATTAATTTCAATCGTTTGTTAACTCTTCACTACAATAGAATTACAAATGGATCAGTCGTTCATGCAATTCCATTGAAGAGTGATTAAATTCAATCTTAACTTGATATGCAGTCTGAATGTTGCATGTATTTTTTTGAATTTCTTTTTTTTCTAATGATCTGAAAGTACTGCATTGTTGATTTGATAAAATAACGAGCATGCTCGTTTAGGCCTCATCTCTTATCCATTTCAGTCTTTGATGACATAAAGTCACTGATGACGTACAGTCACTGAAGGTGTAAAGTCACTGATGACATAAAGTCACTGGGGCATAAAGTAACTGGTGGTGTAAAGTCACTGATGATGTTAAGTCACTGTTGGTGTAAAGTAACTGATGATGTAAAGTAACTGACAACGTAAAGTCACTGATGATGTAAAGTCTCTGGTGACTCAACAGATGAATGTATAGATCAGTCAATCCTGTCTAAACAAATCAGTCGTACGACACATCAAGTGACCAATTATAAAGTAGGTGTTTACTTATACAACTGCATTTACTTTAAAATCATCCAATTATCAAAAGATAAATCAGTATTGGATGCTTTAGACAAATGGCTGCCCAATGGAGGTGACTATAAACACAAGTTCAACCGTACCTCTGGATATACAAAAATCTCAAACACTAAATTCTGGACATGTCCTAAAACCACTACTATACCATCTAGCAGAACAGGCATATTCTTTGTGATCATTCCAAGGACAGAATATTTAAACCAGTTACCAGTGTAACGAGACACATTACAAACTAACTGACAATTCATGATAAATTTCAGGAAACCATATGTAAAAGTGCCAAGTAAACTAGATTCAAAACTTAAAGTACTAGGTACAGGCTTCTTCAAGTGCAAATTATGAGAATTTCAACAAACCCTGGAAAGTTAATAGGGAAAATTTGTTTCTCGTTACTCATATTGTCAAGGTGTTGAAGCAATCAGTAAGTTAAAGACACATGGCATATATACATGTTGTACTGCCGTGAAATCAAAGAAAGCATATTAGCCCTATATATCATTGTAAACATAATAAAATCTGTCAAAAAAAATCACTTAAAGGCCCTTAAGCACAATCTGTATTTCGAAGAAGGTACTGTTATGCAAAACAAAGCAAAACAAAGCAAAACTAAACTAAGCTCTTTCGCACAGCTCTGCAGAATTTCTGATTTCACTTCACGGAATTCAGCGGAGTGAAGAGAACTCAAAGAGAAGCCTCTCAACTGTGATGATCTATTTTTTGAAGCCCATCAGAAAAATCACAATTTTCCATCGGTTGTCATTTTCCAGCGCGGAAAAATCAATGACACACAAGTGCTGGCTGGACACAATGTCTGTGGTAACATACTATTCAAACAGCAAAGTTTGTTTTCCTGCACCATTTTTTTTGATGTGCTGAAATATGACTTTGCACTATAGTTTTTCGTGTTGCTCACAAATAAAAAAATAATTCATGGCCAAGGAAAAAAGTGATAGTGTTGCTCGAGTAATTGTGGAATCATTCTGTTATTGGAGGAACGAGAAAATTTCACAACTCTGCCAATCAATAACATAGTGCTAAGAGAGTTTCATAAAATATGCAATTCTTTAAACAAGAAAATGCAGATTTAAATTTAATTTTATGCCAGCCTTTCAACATTATTCAAATTCTTTATTGCAACTTGTTTTACTATGGCTTTAATACTTGTTTCAACAGTGAGATGGGCAGTTTACCTAAACATTGTTTCCCCTGAACATTGGTCCTGGGAAGGTGCAGTTTACCTAACCATTGTTTCCCCTGAACATTGGTCCTGGGAAGGTGCATTACTAGACTACTTAGTAAGAGACTGTTGTCTTGTATAAAGAGTTAGGTCTTAGTCGGCTTGACCCTTTATTTGTCAGAGGTTTAGTGATTACAGGTCTGTGACCATAGCAACTCGACTACGAAAGCTGATCTTAAATCCTCTATTACGTACTTAATCCTAAAAATGCCTTACATAACCAGAGTATCCAAAAAAGTAATTACAAAAAGTAATTACAACTTACATAATAAACCAAACAAGAGGGCCATGATGGCCCTGTATCGCTCACCTGTCTACCATTGGCAAAAATAAAAGGTTATTAATAGCAGAAAGGACAATTTTACCTTTGGCTCAGATATCCCTTAATAAGCTTATGTAAAATCAAAAGATCCCCGGTCATGATTTGAACAATCTTGGTAGAGAGTCAATTATTGCCACATGCTGAATTCTAAGTTCTAGGCCCATTATTTTGCTGTCTGGTCATGATCGCACTGTTGGCTATTCATTGTTTTGCTGTCTGATCATAGTCTGCACTGTAAGCTAATCATTGTTGCTGGCTGGTCTGATCTGCACTGTCAGCTATTTATTTTTTGTTTGATCATGATCTGCACTGTTTGCTATTCATTGTTTTGCTGTCTGATCATGATCGCACTTTCATTATTTAGCTGTCGATCATGGTCTGCACTGTTTGCTATGCATTATTTTGCTGTCTGATCATGATCTGCACTTTCATTATTTTGTTGTCTGATCATGATCTGCATTGTAAGCTATTCATTATTTTGCGTCTGATCATGATCTGCACTGTAAGCTATTCATTAGTTTGCGTCTGATCATGATCTACACTGTAAGCTATTCATTATTTTGCTGTCTGATCATGATCGCACTGTAAGCTATTCATTATTTTGCTGTCTGATCATGATCTGCACTGTGAGCGTTCAATTTTTTCCTGTCTGATCATGATCTGCACTGTGAGCTGTTCATTTTTTAACAATTTATGGTACTTTCCAAAGTGATAGATGGAAGAGTAAGTCTTGTGATGTGAATGCAAAAATTACAACTACATTCTTTAACATGGAAGTTCAACTAGGGGTCAAGAACATGTATTGCATCATCGCTATTTAAAACTTTATAAGTGCCAATTTTAGGCCAGAGTTTTTATATTGCTTGGTTTATGGGAAGTTTTCTAAAATGTTGAGTATGAAGGACTTTTCCTACTGTATGAACAGAGCACATATTGAACATCAGTCTACTGCACCTGTCAATAATCGTCATTTTCGAACAAAATAAACACTTTAAAATAATTACTTTCAATTATATATCCCTACTATTCTGACATTTCATTAACTAGTCTGTGAAGTCGGAACAGCGGAAATAATACAAATAAAATATCAGTTCATAATGTCATTGTTATTCTACCTTTTCAAAAAATAGGACAGGCAGTCGCATAAACCAAGAGATATAAAAACTCTGGCCTTACCATAGAGAGATCCAAGATGTGTACTGATTACAAATCAATGTTATGGTGTTAAAATACGCAATAAAATTAGCAAATGAGGTGTTCAATAAACAACACACTATTAAAACTAGAAATCATCAAAACAACCTTTCTGACAAATTTCAAGGATATCTGGGCTGAAAATGTAACATCTAGAGTGTTAACAAGGTTTTTCCATATTTGGGCTGTGACCTAGTTTTTGACCCCAGATGACCCATATTCGAACTTGGGCTAGAAATCATCTTAACAACCTTTCTGACAAATTTCCAGGATATTTGGGCTGAAAATGTCACCTCTAGAGTGTTAACAAGGTTTTTCCATATTTGGGCTGTGTGACCCAGGTTTTTGACCCCAGGTGACCCATATTAAAACTTGAGCTAGAAATCAACCAAACAACCTTTCTGACAAATTGCCAGGATATTTGGACTGAAACAGTAGCCTCTAGAGCCTTAACAAGATTTTTCTATTTTTGGGCTCTGTGACCTAGTTTTTGACCCCAGATGACCCATATTCGAACTCGTCCGAGTAATTCCTGGGACAAACATCCTGACCAAGTTTCGTGACAATTGAGGAAAAAATGTGACCACTAGAGCGTTAACGAACTAAATGTGGACGGACGACGGACGACGTCCGACGGACATTCATCGATCCTAATAGCTCACCCTGAGCCAGCTCAGGTGAGCTAAAAAGTAATCATGATAAAAATTTTGAACTGAAGAATTAAAACCAATCAAATATTTTAGATTACTGGAAAAAACAGCAAAAATATAAAATCCATGTGTTAGGATTAAAACCAATTAAATATTTTGGATTACTGGAAAATCCAGCAAAGATGTAAAATCTGAGACACTTTCGAGATGAAAAAGACATTGCTATTTATAGCGAGATTATCTTTCTGCACGAGACACACATCACTATAATCATTCAGCGCCATCTTTGCCATGTCAGCCCTTTTTGCATAAGTGATTCAAATCTGCATGTTTAAACGCAATAAAGCCTGTAAAAATTAATGTCGTTTCCCTGTATATCATGTCAAACTCACTTGATACACAGAAAGATAAGGACATCTGAACTGTATTAAATTGCATGATGGAGAGGGAGATGGTGTGATATCAAAGTGAAAACTACTAGTGTTGCTGAAACTTGCGTAATTGAAAATCGAAAATAGTACGAGGGGTAGATCCTGGAAAAAAAAACAACAAAGTGGCGTAGGCGAACAAGTGCATTGAGCGCCGAGGGTCGGGTAACAAATCAGGAAAGTAATGTATTTTGAGTGATTATCAATGACGTTAATGTATTTTTCTCCCAGTTTACAACTGCCTAGCACTGATGTGTATCAGCTGTCCATTAAGTGCAACAAGGTTGTAACTTGACTCTCATATGATAACGAATTAATCCTGTTACACAAAGGCGACGACTATAGAACACAGAGGTCATTAAATACTTACAGAACCAGAAATTGATTTTTATATTGGGTTTTACCATCTACATGCATTTTCATTTTCAGTTCCGTCAATAAATCGCACACAAGTTAGATATCTTTTTATTTAGCCTCTTTTTTATTTCCTTTTCAGCATTTTTTGTGGACATTAACTTAAACGTTGCTTAAAGTGGACTTTACAATAAACATTATCTAAAATGCACGGCGCCATATGAGTCCCACTGGTAAAATTCTCTCTGCTACATTTTTTCTCAACCTTAGCTTTTAATCATTATAAAATTCATTAAAATGCATGCAATAAAATCCGCAAAAAAACCTCTTAACACCTTTAATTTCAGTTTCTAAAATACTACGATGTAAAAAAGGTTACATTTAGACCATAACGTCAAAGTTGCCGGAATGAGATAGATTTCTCCAGTGAATTCAATCTTTAAACTTATAAGTTTTCTATTCTAATCACAATGAAAACATTTTCAAAGGAAGTTCAGGAAATGTGAATTGGTAATCCGATATGTTTTTCTGATGCAAATAGTAACAGAAAATTTACGAAAGTACTTTAAGAAACCCTTGGAGGACTGTTACCATCGTGCCCATATTTTTCATGTCTGCATTGACGATTTCCCGGGAAAACTTCAATCTACATATATGCAATAAACCAACCTTTAGCTAAAATAGGAATTACGTTAATAGAGGGGAAAGGCATTGTCATGACTTAGAAATAAAATAACAAGCACAAGAAAGAATTACAGGATTTTTTTTGCAATTCATTGACAGATAAGGGTTGACTCTAGTGTCATTTCCTATCAGATTAGTTCTAAGCAAGTTGTACACAACTTTTCCACACAACTTTTCCGTCAGACATTGGATGCAACTTGGCAACTTCCCTGCCCAACATTTGAAAGAAATTTGACAACATTCAAAATATAACTCTGAAATTAATATGTCCTCTTCCCAAACTGGTAACTGAAAGTAACTACAAAAATTTACCTCAGTTTAAACAAAAGAATTTAATATCTTACCCAAAGGAAATGAAGAGAATGTACCTGCACACGGACGGACAATTAACAGTCTCAAAAATTTTTAATAGCAAATATGCAATTTAAATAGCAAACTAAATGCTCACAGACTTTAAATGCAAATCTTTGGACTGAGTCAGTCAGAAATGCCTGGATTTTTTTTTTTTCTGTTTTGCGTACATGAAATGCGACTATTACAAATAGCTAGAATTGACTCATACAGTTTTTATCTGTTCACAAAATATAAAGGATAACTTTAATATTTATTAGACAATCAGAGTAATAGTTTACATGATAATTTCATAATTTTATAGCAGTCGGACTCAGAAAAATTGTATTCCACTAATCCCCTAATTCAAAAATAAAAGACATAAATATCCTGATTTTCCGGATACGGAATTTTCAATGTTCGTCAAAAATCCCTTATGCAACAAATAATCGGCATTCATTAATATTCTGCCTTGATCGTTTTGTCATTATGTGCATAAGACCATTGCCCTTGGCAATATTTATGATTCTTTTAATTCCGATATGCAAATTTCGGTTTGAAAATGGGCGATAGTGGGGATTTTGCAAAATGCAGACTTTTGATCAAAAAGACTGTCTGAATTATTCATAACTGTATGTTTTAATAAATGCATCAATATGATTCATGTCCACCGAGCATAATAAAAGATTTTATAAACAGGAATATGAATTTCAAATCGTCAATATACAGCAGAATACTGGTAATTATGCAACATGTATAAGGCGCAGCTAAACCTTGTAATATACTGGAAAACACAGTTGTCTGAAGTCGGAACTCGAACAACCTTGACGAGTTGATTCTTCTTGCTCACAGTATAGTTTTGCACAAGAGGCTTGGTTAACAGAAATAAAAGCAAACAGTCCTGAACAGTTGGACACGTCTATTTCAGGACTTCAGTGAGGTACAAGAGAGCTCCCGAATTAACCATGATAATATCTTGGTTTAAGGCACACAGTCAACTTACCAACGCTAAACACCTGGCTCCAGGCTCCAAGCCCTTTTGGTGTCTCGGCAGCAACCTTGATTGTGTACACTCTATTGTCCTTCAGCTTGCTGATCACTGTGCTGAATGTACGTCCGTCTGTGTGGACACTACAGTTATCTTTCCGATTTGTACCAACACAGTAGATCTGTAGAAAAAAGAAAGAGGAAAAAGAATACAGATAGGCCTGTCTCATTATGTTTTTTTTCAAAGTTCTACCAAAATAAATGTACAGTCAACCCTGTGTTAAAAGACCACCTCTAAAAAGAAGACCACTCTGTGCATAAAGACTAGCAATAAAAAGTTTCAACTGGTTTTCAAACACTTCAAGATCTACCCGAACCCTGTGTAGCCTCTGTTTAAACACAGAGCTCATTTGCTTTAGTTTTGATTCAACTTTATATCTATTGTAGGTTCAAGTGTTGTAAAAGTCATACCTGATAACCTGTTACAAGGCCCGACCTGAGTCTCGTGTCGGGTGGTCCCCACAGCACTGAGACACTATCATCAGATATTTTGTGCACTGTGACATCTTTCGGAGCCCCTGGAAGGTCTGTAAGTGATGCAGAGGTTTCAGTATTCTGGTTTACAAGGTCCAAATAAGCAATACAGTAAATGTCTATCCAACTTTATAAATGCAAACAAAACTGCGAAAAGTCTATGTGACTGATGTAAGCAAGTTTGAAATACACACATCCCTGTAATAATGCCAAAGATTTCCCTTCTTTTTCTAAGACAATTTTGTGATCTACTTATGTCTCCTACCCAACACCAAGTTATAAATATCTAACGCTTGACTGGGAACCCTTCAGTAACAGTTTCTTGCTTAACCCTTACCATGCTGTATTTCTAAAATGTGTGTGTCCATCTTTAAATTTACACAGTACCAGTCATTGTTCAAAAGGCTGCTCATTGAATGAATAGTGAACAGTGCAGATCATGATCAGAACTGGTTTGCAGCAAAGGCAGAACAACTTGTTTCCAGTTAGTCAGGTTTAAAATAACAATCAAAATAATGGAGTGTATATCACTGTGACGTAACCATCTACCAAATTAATCAACCTTCAATGACACTTCACATTTGTTTTACTCGTAGAAATCACTTTTTGTATCTTATTTCTAATCCAGCTCAGCTAATTTTGCCGACCGGAAATTCATGCTATAGATCTATTTTCAAGCATGCATTTTGTTTCTAAATAAATCTTAGGTATTCGTGAATACACGTTTCTATTAGAGATGAAAAATGACGCTTCTTATGGAATAGCAATCATCTTACTCTATGAAACAATTAACTACGACACGGCATGCACGTTCATGCTGACAGAGCATCCAATATATCGCAGATTAACAACAGAATTGTGATACATTGTGCAGAATCAATACGACTTTTAATGATGAGAATGAAACAGAAGAAATTTGAAAAAAACTTTAATTTCAGCCTTTTTAGAAAAACACTAAAACAAGGAGGAAATTTCGTTTGTAGATATCAGTAAATATCCATTGATTCAGGCCTTGCTAGTGTCCCAACCTTTATGTATGAACTTTGACAGGCAGTTTTCTTGGCTCAAGTTATTTGCTCAGTCTAGGCATAATAGTTGTGTAACCTGCTATCAATAAGCAACTGGGCAATGATCGCGAGACAATGCTCACCCACTTGTAAATCAAACTACCTGGAAACCTTATTTAGGGGCACACACCAACAGTTTATGAAGGGATGAAAAATAAAACAATCAAAGATCACAGTAACTTGCAATGTAACAAACTAATCTTATAGAAGACCTTGTAAGGCATTATACTCACAATTTTCTTCAGTAGTCTGGACTTTCACTGGATGGCTGTACTGCGACTGGATTTTCCCGCTGTACGCCAGGACTCGTAACTCGTACCAGCTGTAACTTTTGAGTCCTGTTACCAAGTACGTCTTAACTGTAGGTGGCACACGTAACGTTTTTGTTTCTCCGTACGTCAGCAGGTGAATGTCGAGTATCTGCCGGTAAAGGATCTGGAAACCTTCTATTATGTCCTCTGCTTTCATTACCTGTAGAAATCAAAAAAATATTTTAACATATGACGATGTTATAATTAACTGCCAATCACTAAGGCTGGATTATTTACAAACAACGGCATAAAACAGAATCTTCTATGTCTTGTTTCTTACTTTTTATTTCAATATAGTGCAAAAGCGAAGGTGAACCGTAACTTTAAAACCGTAAAATTCTTTCTATATGATAATGCATGCCAAGCTGCAAAATGTCAATTTTATCAAGGATAAATACTTCTACTTAACTAATTGCAAACCTCACACTAGTACTGCCTAGGGACTGAAATTAGAGCCACATATTTTTTAGTTCTGATGACAACTAAATTATTTAAAACTGTCAACTCTTAACACAACTGAAAGGCAGATCATATTGTCTCTGCAACCAGTGTAGATCATGATCACCCTGTACATCTGCGTATGTTTGATCATTCAATGTTCACTATTTGCAGGTTATCAGTAATTTTCGCTCAGCATCCCTCTAGACCATCGATGGTACTGTCCAACACTGAGCGACAGGTCCATTTTATCAATTTAGCAGGGCGAGGGTATACAATACATGAATACATACCCTCCATTTAAGACTGATAGCCGAAGAGTTTATAGAATGGGTGTAATCTATTTCCACGATATTTCCACCGAGTCGTCGCCTAATATCCTCCTCCGACAGGTGCGGCTTGGACGACATCATTCTGTGACCTATAAACATTAAAGGTAGTTTACTTTAATAATATACAAATCATCAGTGAAACAGTGGTTAACATGTTTAATTTTCAATAAAAAATTAATAAACCGTCTTGAGTGAGGTAAAAAATCTGTTATGTGCAAGACATAGATAATTCCACATTGCCTATCTCTCTTTGAGATTGATTCCATCTGGAGTGAGTCTTGAGAGCAATTAATATAAGTTGTAAGAACTTGTTTCACAAGCGAATTAAATAAAATAGTATAAACTATAAACTAAACGAAGATGTTTGTAAGCACTGAACTGTAAGTGTGAGATATCGCTAGCTTTGTTACTTACCTAAAATTGTCACAGAGTCGGATACAGGACTCGGGTAGCCGACGCCATAATCATTGACTGCACGCACCAGGAATATATAGGTTGTGTTAGGACGGAGTTTGTCAACAGTATAAGTCTCACGTTTAACATCCCTGCTCGCTACCATCCAGCCCTGCCAAAAATTAAGTATAAACATTTTCAGTAACAACAACTTCGAAACTTACTTGATCAATTCGATATAATCAGTTGAATGTGACAGGACAAAGATAAAGGGGAATTTATTTAATCAAGACACAAGACTCATTACAGAAACAACAGTTTAACCCAGTTTACTAAACTTTCCAAGGGCCATAATTTACCATTAATCCAATCAAGAGTTATCTGACTTCTTTTATACTTTTGAATACTTAAATCTAAATTTCACACCAATCCCATCACTGGTTATAGAGATAAAGGCATGAAAGGAGCTTGCACGTAAAACCTCAACCAGGCTTAGATGCAGACACAAACATGAATGCAAGGTTGGTTTTCACACAGTGCAGTTCACATGACAATAAATGATTGCCTCTACTTACATCAGTGGTTTCATATCCAAAGTATTCCACGTAGAAGGCCGAGACTTGCGACTGACTTGTCTGAACTCCTGGCGACCATGACAGGTGCACAGACGTGTCTGTGACTTCACTGACCACAGGCTTTGTTGGCGGTTTGGGCAGTAAGCTGGCAGCTGCAGACTTCACTATTTCCTGACCAAAGTCGCCTGAAAATACATACATGAATAGATTTACAGTAAACTCTTGATACACGTATAAAGAACTCCTTTGGACCATTTAAAGCAAAAATTGAGCATCACAGATGGTAACATGCTTGTCATTAAAATAGTAAACAACATGACATTTGTTCTGATCTTAAACCAAAATGTGTCCCTATAATTCAGCAAAACTTACTAGCAACTGTAAGAAAAGCTTCCCAGGTTGTCTCCCCTGTCTCACTGACAGCCTTGCATGTATAAGAACCAGTGTCCTGCATCTTCAAATCTGTAAATATACAAATCATTAATAACATGACACAAAGAGCAAGATGTCACCTTACTTGCCAATTTTGATACTATTATTAAGTAATTTGCCATTTTTTGACAGTATTTTTAACCGAGTTGGCATTTTTGACAGTATTTTTCAACTTATTTGCCATTTTTGACAGAACATTTGTATTTTAATTATGCAAAAGATTTTGGTTAACCTAGTAAGTATTGCCAAGTAAAGTCAAATATTTGTTTAACTTCCATGTATTTAGCTGGTATTTTAAAAGTGCATTTGACTGAAAAGTCTCACACACCTGAAATTTTTAGGGTTCCCGATTCTCTCAGCTCATATCGTGGGCCTGACATCAGAAGAGGACGTCCATTTTTATACCATCGTATGATAGGCTTTGGTTTCCCGTCTGCTTCACACTGAAGTAACGCTACAGAGTCGACATGTAGCGTTTGGTTTTGTGGCCCGATTTTTATAATGGGTGGCGGCCGAGTGTCATGGTCTGGAAGAATGAATGCACTTTCTGCTGAAAATGTGTTATATACAGGCTGTTAGTATATTAGTAGGCAAACAATGCAATTAAACACTGACACATTCAATTATTATTGAAGAGTTACGAGTCCTTCCAGCATGCCGACACCATAAAGCTTAAGAAAAAAGCATCACATGCATTATATAGTAGGACTTTGAACAGCACATAAATAACATTTTTATCAATATCGTCTGTTACCATTCCCCTTTAAATACCATAAAAACGACAAAACCCACTATCCACTTAATGTTAACTACCATTACAAAATCACAGTATAAAAAGGTGATCGCCATTACGATCAAAAACAAGCTGCTGAAGGCAACAAGATTTGTATCAGCCAATCAAGTAATTAATTTTGTCTCTGAAAGCGAACACGAGCATTTTTCCATCTAAATATACATAAATTTTTCACAGAAGACGTTAAAGTTTACATCTGTTCGAACAATTACTGATGCTTTTTTATGGAAAAACCGTAAATCATTCGAAGAGATAGGTAATCAACTTAACGAGAATAGAGCCCTCCGGGTAATTAAAACGTGTTTAAGAAACAACATAACAAAATTATTTTGAAAGTTGATAGGACACGTAATTAACCAGATGAGCTATTGCATACAGGCTACTGCCAAAACTTCCAGACACTTTTGAATAATGTCAATTTCTCCGTTACAATTTAGTGAAAACAAAGTTCTTTGCAATAACTCTGAACCAAGAAAGAAGTACATAAATTTTGGCAAGCCTTTAAACCCTTTAATTATCAAGCTTAAGTCTCATTTTCAGTGAGGAATAAAACTTAAATTCAAATGACCTTTAATTTTTTTCTGTGATTATTTCTAAGCCCTGTGCTGGTATTGTGTACCACATACCAAAAACCAAAAAGTTTTTTGGGCAAGTAACATACATGTAGTTATCCCATTTTGTGATGTAGATCAACTTGTTTTATCATAAACATACGAGTCTGTTAATTAAGCAGATGCTTAATTCAAAACAAAATGCATTTAACGCATTTTCATTAAATAATGTAATTATTAATATTACTATTATCAAGTAGTATTACTTTCATAATTACTATTATTATCATTATTATTATCATTATCATATTATCTTTTAATCATCATAAGTTATGCCAGTACAAAATAACTCTATCACAGTATAATTTTGCTATTACATTGTATCATTATACAATCATCCTTAAAGATTAATGGAGAGTGAAAAAGATGACTCCCGCTTATCTATATTTAGCAGTCTGACGTTTAGAAGAGGGATGTCTAACAATTTCTGGAAAGACTCTTTCCTATTTATCCCTCAGCATGAGGTAATAACAACAAATTCTCCAAAATCAACACCACATTAATTTGTTGCAAGGTTTTTAGCACTATTTTCACAACAGCTAGAATTCTATAATTTAATTGCTTAAACATATGAAACATTTCAGCTTCTTTTAATTACCTTCAGATTTTCAATTTTCAAAAATTCTATCTTTTTTATAATTGTTGTTTTCCTCTTTCCAGATTTATTTTATTCTTGTTTCTCCATGATTAACAGATTCAGTAAATACATAAATATATAGATGAGGCCAAGTAGAAAAGCTTAACCCTAACCCAACTAAACTCCTAAAACAGGCTTACATATCCTTTAAATTAAGACGGTGTCTTTCATAATGTTCAAATGGATAGTCAAGGTAAATGAACACCCTTTTCTGAAGTCATTTGTTTCTTTACATTTGGGCAGTTCACCTGACCATCCTTCCTGGTAAGGACGTAGGCTAGGTCCATCCTGTGCATGAAAATACCAGCTTCCTCAAATACAGAGTCAGGAAAGTAGCAGGGGTCAGACCCAGGACCCACCAATCAGCAACGGGGTTCAGTGATTTCAAATCAGCCACCTAAACCACTTGCCCACAGAGGTGGTTTCAAATATCTGTATGTTTATGTGAATTATAATGTCTTAAGCCAGAGAGTGTATTACCTATCTTTATAGGTGCAAAGAAATTGTTTCTCTGGCAGCTTTTTGATCCTTGAAAAACAATAATAAAGTATACCAGAAAAGTAAAACGTGGAATTCAAAAAGAATGAAAATCTCTAGTTCTCAGCTAACAACCAGCTGTTAATATGAAAGTTCTGAAAATCAAACAACTCCCCCCAGCATTTGATTGTAATAAACATGTGTTTTGTAGGAGCGCTTAATTTACGATTCAAACGTTTAGCGGATTATTCGATTTTTGAAAACCTGACTCGTTAGTCAATTACACAACTCATTAGCATTGTAAATACATTAAAATACGTGCAAAACCTGTTCCAAACACAGCTGTTAAAATGCATCTTAAAAACAATCATTCTTTCCCGTAAGCGGAAACAAATGTGAATTCCTCTCGCTGAATTATTCCCTGTATTTTGAAAACCATTGATTCACCATCAGCAATTCTAATTTGAATGAGAATATATCTATCATCGCAGTTTAACCCCGACACATCTGGCATATGCACAAATTTTGCAATATCTACGCATCTAAAATGACAACCTGCCTAATTGTTCAAAATTAATGACATAACCCTCGGACAACCTCATCAAATATTTATAACTGTTTAATAAAGGTCTTTAATAAAATAAGTGCAGGTTTCTGAACTCACGAATCTAAATTAACATCAGATCATTCACGACTTTAATTCTTTCTACGAAAAGACATGGCACAATACGAAACCATTGGCAGCTAATGGGCCATATCACTCACAGCCTATCTAATACATTTATACGATTTAATGCATAAAACTTATGTGTTATAGAACAGGTGAATCGGGCAGTTTTTTTTTTTGTTACTAAATATTTTACCAGTTTTCATGAAAGACTTTGGCCTTATTTCATTCACTAATTACCTATTTCCTAAAGATTTCTCAGATTTTCACTTTTGTTAAAATCTATAAAGAAAAACTACAATATTTCTGGCTTTTTATTGGAAATTTTCAAGATTTCTGAAGCACAAGTGGAGCCTTTCTTAAAAGCACACAATCTACAAGTATTGCTTGTTTTCTTTTAGCATTATGCCAACAATCTAAATTTCCTCTACATAAACATAACATCAGTCACTAATTAAGTGTTCACACATTTATCCCCCTTTAATGTGCATCTTTAGTGTGAGGAGATAATAAAAAGCATCATTTTTGCCAATTACTTCGCACAAAAGCTTCAAGTGTTTTCAAGTACCTGACCCTCGTAATATGTAATAAATGAAAGAATTTGTCTGTCTTCCTCAAATTAGCTGTTTTTTCCCCCCTTTTACGCACCACTCCCTTTTCCATTCTCAATTAAAGAGCTAAAGAAGTTCTTTCGCCTTCAATGGAATATATTACTGTAAATCGTATAAAACCTATTCTGTTCCGTCTCTATTCTGACACTACTCTATTTATCATACTAAAAATATAATGATCACGATAGATAATGCATTACATATTTCACTCGACAGGCAGTTGTTACTTATTTCTCAAACGGTTGTTCATCTTCTGCGGGGAAGGCGATTTCTGTAAATTACAGTATTTTCTACGTAAATGTAGCACTTTTGGTTTTGGAAGCGAGATTTACCAGTCGATGCAGAAACCTCCAGACCATTTGTCAGTTGTTAAAGCGAGACACTAAACTATCCCATCAAATCAAACACTCTATTTAGAGACTTAAGAATCTCAAGTTTCCGTCTGACTGTCTGTTCGTAATTGTTTAACATCACTTCGCTTAACAGTATTGTTTTTGACGCCTGTCTTTACGATCAATATCCCTTTATATTTTACGTACATCAATTTACATAAACACACCCATTTATATCTTCTTCATTTACATATAATAACAATACAAAGAGTTAATTACGCCAGTATTCACACTGACAAAGATGAAGCAATGCCGGGCTTAATTTGCGGGGTCTTCAAAAACACGTAAGATAAAGTGATGACTATTACACGAGGTTTAATGTTAAAAGGTAAGTAATTGTTCACAGGCCCCGTGTATAGCAAAGTAATTACAACCATGTGGAAAAAACATCACATTTTTACGAGTGTTGTCAAAACTTCACACTTCAGAAATTGCTACCAAGATTATTACCTCTGCATGTTCATAGATGATACAGAAAATTAATTCCATGAAAAAATTTTTTTTCTTCAACAAGCAGTTAAAAAGCAGTTACACTTAGTCTGAAAAATTTGCAAGCAAGAAGGGGTGAGTGTGTGGATGGGGGAAGCATACAAATGACTTGGTACTTAAAACGAATAAATGTATTCCTCTTTTTTTAAGTCGGATATTAACATAATATATTTCTAGTAGTAGTAGCAGTTATTAAAATACTGGTTACAGCAGATCTGCCAAGTCTCTGACAAGTTTCAGTACCATCTGTGAAATCGTCAGAATAGAACACACATTTACTTTATATAAAACTTAAATGGACCTTTCCTTAGTTTTGACTTCCACTTATATCAACGTTAAACCTGTAAATTTTGTTTTTCAAACTTGTATTGTTAATTGTGTAATAAATAGCACTTCTGGAGCTAAGGACAGATGAAAAACGAAAACCTATATTATATTTCAACTCTTAAGAATATTGCAGGCATACATCTGCTGAAGCCAAAAAAAGAGACAATATGTTTCACAGAAAAAACTTGAGAATGCATTAGAATTAATCTACGAGAAAAAGGCATAAAAAAATGAAATTGGCAGGAACTGCATTACAAGTACCTCTTTCTGTTTTGTATTTATGCATAATAGATCAGGCAAAAACATTCTGGGAAACCCATCATACACGTGCCGACTGTGAAATTTAAGAACTCGCACATTTTCGTTTAGGGTACACTTACCGACTAAGTGATTAATTTTTTAGTTTCTTCATGCACGTTGTATTTAAAAGAACAATTGTTAGGAACGGGTACTTCAGTTTAATCATTTATCATCTTACAGTTATAGCCGTACTTGAAATAAAAGACGTGGGTAGTATTTCTGATAATGAGATTTTTGATAAGCAAATTACACATCCAATTTCATATTCAATTAGTAAGAATGTTTTAAAGATAAATTATATAACTTTCATACCTATAAACTTTCAACGAACACATTGTTATAATTACCAATACAGCAAAAGTATGAAATTAACGAGTCATCGACACTTAAAAAAGTAAAATAATGCCCCTCTTATGACCCACTACTCCCGTAATTTATGATAAGCAGAGAAATGAAGGCGCAAAAGTTGAATTAACTTGCATTTCAAGAGACAATAAAGTGTCGAATGTTCATTAATTTTCCACTTTTTTAAAACACATAACTAAGTAATTCTATCTATAAATTACATTCTAACATGACTCACGATTTTATCTTTGTATACAAAGAGATCTGACGAGCAGGCAGAAATGACGTCAAAAGGCCGTCAAATTGTGTTGCATGATGATAAATAAAAATCCACCTAGAAAATAACTCTTTGAATTTATTTGCCTTTTGTAATACCTGGTCATGTTAAAATTGAAATTATGTCCATTCCAGCTTTGTTATCATCTAATAAATTACTCAGGCCCCGCCTCCGGCCCTTGTGCAGAACTCCAAATCATTGTTTATTAGATGATGAACACCAGTGGAATAGAATATTGTTGTTTTTTTTCCGGAAAAGCAGTAGCTGAATAGACTAGTTTCGAAACACTAGAAACAGCAGATTTACAGACCACAAATTAACTGTTATTACTGACCTTTGACCTCTACTTTAGCGGAAGCAGACGCAGCTCCTCTTGTGTTGAGGGCCTCACAAATGTACACTCCAGCGTCGGAATCATTGACTGCCTCTATGCGCAACGTACCATCTTCAGCGACTGTATAATGCCCCGAGTCTTGGTTTGGAAACATGAGATTCTGAAATAATTTTAACAACGCTATTTATTCAGGTACAAGCAGGATCACTTAATTTTAGAGGTTTGAAAGTCTGTTACTATAAACATAGGAAATTTACTACTTCCATTATCATTGGTGATTTACTAGCAAAGCCATATCACTCGAGCTTGTAGTGATTCATTTAAGTCAAGACTGATAAAAATTTTAAATTACTATGTCATTAATTTTTGGAGTTTGCTTTTCAAGGGAAAAACAGAACAAACTGGTGTCTTAAAACCCGACCCTGCTTAATATCTAAAATAGGACTTGTACTATCAATTCGGACGGTGCCATTAATTGTTAACAACGGTGATCGCTGAAAATTTACTGAATGAATAGCAAACAGTGCAGACCATGATCAGACTGTACATATAAACAAGCTGATCATGGTCTACACTGAATAGGCTGATCATGGTCTACACTGGTTGTAAAGTCAGGTATCATTTGCTATCAATTAGGTAGGAGATAAATAATAAGCTGCCTTTTCAATATTTGAATAATTTCATTCTCAATTCTTACCTCCTGGGACTCCTTCCTCCAGAATACCGTAGGTGGTGGGTTGCCCTTAGCAACACATTGCAGTGAAACAGTACGTCCCCTAGCAACCACCTGGTCTCTTGGCTTGATCAGGTAGGATGGTGAGGCTGTAGATAGGAAAAAAAATCTTGTTATCTTTTTTTAAAATTAATACTAAACAAAATAGAGTGACATAGTAAAAGTGCATTACAATATCACTCTGATTTTTTTCTATTTACAGCATAGAGTCTTATCTATATCGTTGATGTAATGTACCGAGTCGATCAATTTTTTATTCAGTGCATCCGGGAGAAATACAAATTTTGGCACCAGTGCTATGGCAAGAACATTTACTTACAATAAACGACGAGCCTGGCTGTGGCCTGCGTGGATCCTGCCGCATTCTCCGCCGTGCAGATGTACACTCCTTCATCACTCGACTCCACGTTCTCTATACGTAATGTTCGGTCAGATAGAACTCTTGCTCTAAAATGACAAGAAAACAAGCGCTGTATTGACAATGCCATAAATTCTGTTATTCTAAATGGTATATCTGTATACTGAGTCATGCTGTGTGAAAAGGAACCTTGGTCTTTTGTGAATGCGGCTAAATAATAATTATCTGCACATAGTCTGAACCTAATCTGTAACCATATTCCATATCTCTCATACAAAGTTTCATTGCAGAAAATGTGTTCTTTTAAACCTGTGTGGTTTAGACTTTGATTAACTTTTAAATAATATTTTCTCCTCGCTTTTTCATTTCTTTTGAAATTTTTTAGTTATTTTAGGATTTTTTGTAACTGTTTTTTTACTAGAATATGGTTGGTGTAATATGCTAGTTCACATAATTTGTTTCTAGTTAACATAATCAACAAGGAAAAAACAACAAAATATTCTGAAGTTCAAAAGGAGAGAAAGAGTTGTCAAAAACTGCTCAAAACGCAGCATTCCGGCATTTCATCACCAATTACATCAACTTCTGGAATGTATATAAAACTTATTTCCTTTCAAAGGCACGACTACTACGTGACATACTTAAAGATGATTTATTATCTTAAGGGCCTAATTGGTTGTATAATTTATCTATGTTTTGATGTAAGCCCTTCCCGACAGGGGAAATATTGTGACAGATGTGGCACGTATATTACCACGGAAATGTTTTTCTTGAGTGGCAAGTTCAAACACTTTCTCTGGAAGAAACAAAAAAAGAAGAAACTGTACATCAATTAATATTTGCGGAGAAGAGAAAATCATACACAATTATCAAGGAAAAATTGAAAGCATATTTCTGAAGGAAAAACAAATCATAACAGTAAATCCGAAAATTGGCAAGAGGAAACAAAATGTATCACTGGGAAATTGATAGCTTGACATTTTCTGAAGGTATTGAATTCTTTTTTGAAATGTCTGAAATTCTTAAAGAGGGTTGTCTGAGAAAACCATTTATCAATCATCACTATATTGTTTCAAAACTTCAGCCCCTAGAGTGTTATATATCTTCAACAATCAACTATGTACAGTAAAAATGGTTCCATTTGCAGCCTTGAAAGATTTGTACAGGCCCACAGGACCCAATTTAATGATCCTACCATACACCATCATAATATCAACAACAGTATGACCCTATAGTGCAACTGAAGATCTACTGTATTTCACATAGTTTTCTGTTGCATGCCCTCTTGCTTGCACCCTACCTAAACTGACACTACTTTGTTTTTCAACCACAAATATTACATGGTAACAACATAGACTATGTGGTGACAGTGTAGACTATATGGTGACAGTGTAGACTATGTAGTGACAGTGTAAACTATGTTGTGACAGTGTAGACTATGTTGTGACAGTGTAGAACACTGCATAACGGTAAAAGCATTTGAACAGAATATAATGCAGAGAGTCTCAACAGAAATCAAAAGATACTTATAAAACTTGACTCAAACCTCAAACAAAACCTAATTAGGAAAAATAAGAGGCACTCAAAAAAAATCGGCACTCAAAGAAAACAAGTCCTACAGTAACAATATCATAAAAGTGTTCTCATAAAAGTGAGATGATGATGACGAGGATATCAGTTTGTTCACAGATTACACCATACCCTCCAAAAAAATCAACAACTTCCTGTTTACACAAGCCTTGATTAACTCTTGTTTCATATTTTTGTTTCTGATCTAAGGATACATTCCATCCATTAATACATCAATCAACTGTCTAGTACTTTACTTTACAAAAATACCATTTTTCTCACTTACACCTGATAGTTTGGCAGAATTTGCAAGATTTGTTTTCTTTCTGTGCCTATCGGGTCCCATCTTTCAAGATTTAATGAAACTGTTACTTAAGGATTCTACATGACGTAAATTGCCACAAGTGCTAAATAATACCCGTTATTAAAGGCTGATGAAAAACTATAGGCATATGTTCTTTGTTAATGGAAGTTCTAATAAAATAAGACGGCCTCATAAAATTTGCAAGAAACGAGTTTTAAAATTAAAGTCATTAATCTCAATTTATCCTGAAACGTGTTTCATCTTTTGTAATGTACTTAATGCAGCAAAAACAACATTGTGCAGTAAAGAAAACATTGGGTAGTAAATGGCAACTTTACGCAGTAAAGACAACTTGATGCAGTGAAGGCAACATTGTGCAGTAAAGACAACTTGATGCAGTGAAGGCAGCATGGTCCATTAAAGGCAATTTTAATGCAAACTAGAATTGTTTTTTTTTAGAATACACTCATCTGCTCCCATCCCACCTGAAGG